>OMKK01032820.1:0-20016 GCA_900302305.1 Polymixia japonica | reverse complement strand
ACAAATATGGTTTCCCCCGAAGCAACCGTCGTCTGTCAGATATTGTATATTGATCATTTCGGGAGGGGGTAGCGACGCGGTTCTGTGGGTGGATGGGTGTTATTATTGGAATGGATGTGGTATTGAGGTGGTGCGGTCCCTTCCAGTCTTTGATTTTTTTATAGGCTTTAAACAGCAAACTAGGATTACAGATAATGACAGGGACCCTTTAGAATCAATCCGACCTGGGAGCTCTGTCAGGCCTGCCGTGTGAAAATGGATTTGTGTGACGCTGTTCTTTGAGAACTGTCCAATCCCTGCCTGAAAGCATGCGGGGCTAATCTCATAATTGTCCTAACCCCCATATATTGTTCTGACTGAGAGTTACCATTAAGTGTGAGGATATCTTTGTCCTGCAATGTCAGGTGTCCTGCTGAATGGGAAGAAAACAGCTAAAGAATGACAAAGACATTTGTAAGTGGGAAAACTACACTTAGTGGGGTAGTTTTACTTGTACTTCCTTCTGGCCTGGCAATAATTGTTTGGTTGGACACCAACGGTTTGAAAGAATCCTAAGTGTCTGTTATATCAAAAGTGTGGCATTTTACTCAAAACCACACAGTTATGAATATCCACTTTGAAATCCCACACTTTTTTAAAATTCTAAAATGCATCTATTATCATCATCATAATTTGAAAGTTTTATGTAAAGAAAGTGATATTCTCTGACAGACGGC
Source organism: Polymixia japonica (assembly GCA_900302305.1). NCBI lineage: Eukaryota > Metazoa > Chordata > Actinopteri > Polymixiiformes > Polymixiidae > Polymixia > Polymixia japonica. The sequence continues at coordinate 19,300 of OMKK01032820.1, read as the reverse complement.
GCAACACTCGGAGAGCAATCTCTCCCGCCACGGTACGGTAAACATTCATATGTTCGGCTGCTCTCATGAATATGCACGCACCTGCAGATAACGAATGCTTGTATGTCGGTTAGTTTTTGCACGTCAGTCAGTTTCGTGTTGTCGGTTGTGCGGTCGCTGTTTTGCCAGGTTGGTGAAAATCAAGGAGTGGGTGGACAGTCATGACCCCGGGGCCCTGGTCATCCCCTTCAGTGGAGGGCTGGAGAGCCGGCTCCAGGACGTGAGTGAAGAGGAGAGGCAGACATACTGCACAGAGCACAAGACGCAGAGGTTAATTAGCATTCAGTCTCCCCACACTTTATTATCAACTGTGTCCTCCACGCACTCCTTTAATTGCATGTGCTGATAGAATAATAAATGGCAGCGTAATTACCATTATAAAGCAAAGGATCCCTCTCTTTACGGAACAACTCAGTCAAAGGGTTTTCCTCTAAATTAAGTTTTTAACTGTCATCTGTCATCTGCAGGTATAATTATAACTTGGGCATTTTGGGTTTATTGTTCTCATGTGAAAACCTCTATGGAGAGAAAGAAATTGTGACAGCAGATTTTTTTTCTCTCTGGGCGCAGAGCGAGGCGTTGGTTTGAATTCTTAAAAGTGCTAAATGAGTCTGCAAGCTTTCCAATTAATCAAAGGAAACCATTGGAGAATTGAATGTCCTATGTGAAACGAAGTGACCCATCTTATTCGTCTAATGAGTTTATATTGAAACGAATGGGGCCTTGCCGCTGAAATGAACTTTGACTAGGGGTATCGGTGCCAATGAAGAATCCTTAAATAGTTCTCGTGGTCGCTTAGCTTGTGGTCTCTTCGTGCCCCAAGTGAAATTGTGTCCCTCTCTTTGCCTAATTCCGCCAGTGTCCTGACCAAGATTATCAAGGCGGGCTACTCAGCTCTGCAACTTGAGTACTTCTTCACCGCCGGACCAGATGAGGTCCGCGCCTGGACCGTTCGGGTAAGAGCCGGTTGCCGTGCACACGAACACGCGCACGCACGCACACACACACACACACACACACGCACAGAGACAGTGTTCCACCCTGCTGGCATCCTCACTGATATCGCACACTTTCAACTTTGTCATGGTTGTGCTTTAGCTAGTCATTACAGGCCAAGGATAACTTCAATTACTGGTGAGCTGCTGAACAGTGAAAGTGGGGGCTACATTGATTGAGGAGGGCAACAATTGATTTTGCCCATTACGTCCATGAGAATGTTTCCATCCCGCGCAGATCTGCCTGCCCTCCTCCTGCCGTTAGAGATAAGGGGCCTGCGCATTGTGCCTGCCTAATCTGTGTGACGGGGTTGTCTGCGCCGAAATTGATGTCGCTTTTCATTCGACCGTTTGTGGGCCTTGCCGGGGGCTCCTCCTCCCTGTGTGTCTCAGTTTACTGAGCCCGGCCCGCCAAGAGCTCCGCGCAACAGGACGGTGGGATTTACATCGATACAGATGTTGTCTTGGCGTGCCGCTATTGTGTAAACGGTTTGTTTGTTTGTTTTTTGGTTTGTTTGTTGTTGTTTTTTTTGTTTTTCTGAGCGGATAAAGGGATTGAGTACAGTTGTTAAAAAGGTGTTTGACTTGTCAAGAGATGCATACACTTCTACAGAAATGGATCAAATAGAGGGTTATAAAATATGGAAATCATCTGAAACTTTTGGAAAACTTTTAGCAGTTTTGGATTGTTTTAGTTTATCACATCCAGTATTTAGTCCCTCCAGGAATTTGTGATTTTGCCATTGCCATAATTTACTTGTTTATTTATACAGTATAAAAGGCTTTAAATACCAATAATAGGGACTGACATTTTCATGAATCATTACAATTGTGACTACAATAGAATCTAGTCCAAAAATGATTACTTATAGTTATTGTTATATTCTTTGTTCCTTGAAACAAAATTCTCGTCAGTCTTTTTTATGGAATATAGACACAGAAAACACTGCAAACTGCCTGGATAAGCTGCTGCATCTGTGTTTTTGGTTGTAATAATGACCAAATACATGGAGGGTCTTACAGGTAATAGGTAGATTTGTGTCGAGAATTTCAATATTTCCGCATTTTGTTATCTCTTCCCTAAATTTTACTTTACCAGCTGATTGCAGCTGAAACTACACATTTCATGGCTGCTAGTGGTTTACAGCATGATTTTAATAATCATTACCTGGTGCCAGTAATGGCTTGAGATGTATGGCTTGTGGCATCCTTAATTTGGAAATAAGTGATATTTAAACAGGGGAAAAAACAACTGTGAGTGTGAGATTTATCAACAAGTTTTGGGTTGGTATTTTAAACACCATAAAATGATTTTTGAAGATAAAGACATTAGCAAACTTGTTGAGGAGTTAATTTTTTTATTGTATTTCAAATTAGGAGTTAGATTTCCAACATGTTGAAAATTAATTTAAGACAGGATAGTTTTGTGGTCAGTCTCATTGATCTCAGGTGAGCATATGTATTGAATAAATTACAAGTAATTTACCTCCCAACTAACAAACTTTACTTTACCTTTTACATGTACGGGGTCAATTTCTGGCTAATTTTCCTAGAGAGATTGATGAAAACAGTTGTTTTAAGGAACCCTGCTGCTGAATTGACACTATAGCCCTATTAATGTTGATTGGAGGGTATTGGCTTCTACATTAGCTCAGGATCTAAACACCGACCGAAGATCCATACATGGATCCCTCACTGAAAGTACCTTTGGAAAAGCTTTATACTATAAGTCATCCCTTTGATATCCAGAAAGCTGCATCTAGGACTTTCCACATTATTTTAGAGGAAGGTGTCAACTGTTTGGTGATGTTGAGAGGTATCAAACTTCACATCGCTATTGTGAATTAAGGGATATGTTACCAAATTACTTGAACTTATTTTAAATTGTATTAATACTTTAAGGCTCTGCTCAACGGTCTAGGTGAGAAATAATAACCTCACAGTGGTGACATAAACATGGTTACCTCTTTAAATACATTTTGTATATTTTATTGCTGTAGAATCGCCTGCAGATACAAAGACCCCTGCCTCCGCACGACATTGTGGGATAGTTAAGGGCCTCTCAGTTTAAGACATGTGCATGGGCTAGAAGCAATGAGGTCACTGTCTCTTCTTACAGGAAGCAGTACCTTTTATTGAGGTGACATCATCGCGGTTAGGTGTACACTTGTCCCAGCGTGAGTGATGTCCATACTATTTGCAAGAAAGTACCGGAACACTTCAAAGGCATCCTCAAAAACACGCCTGTCCTCCTTGACATAACTGATTACAGCTAGCCTTGATTGTGTGTGAGAGGCATTTAGTCAGGTAAGCATCAGTGAGTAACTATATTAAGCCAATACATCTTGCATTGTAAAAACTACACTCTGTAATGTCGTGTTCCTAAGTCCTTTTGCATGCTTTATTAGGCAGCCTCGAGGTGACCATTATCTATCAGCATGCGCTGCATAGCTCTTAACTAGGACAATGTGGATTTCTTGTAATGCACCATATGAAAAAAAATCCCTCCCCTAATCTATTTTTCTCCAGATAGACAAACCTTGATGCTGATTAATGGTAGTCCAACTCACAAGCACTCTGTCAGTGAGATTGCATAGGGATGGTAATGTATTGGAGTCATTAAATACGCATCATTCTTTTGGCATGAAATATGTTGACCCCAACCTGATTATATACATAATTAAAACTGCTCAACAGTTCCTGAGCACAGTGCTGCAGAGCAGAGAGAGAGAGAGAGAGGGAGCAGGTCGACAGGCAGGAGTCATAATGATACAGAGCAGGCATGTCACTTATTTGGGTCATTCGTCATCTCCACCCAGCATTATTTCAATGCATATAAATTGCACATTTTATCACCAGTTGTGACTTTGGTCGCTGCACGGGATTCAACGTAAGAGGAATTTATGAAACTGTTCAAATGTTATTTTGCCCTCTTTGAATTGACATCTCAAATGATTTTATATTTTTCGTGGTCAATCCACAGTGACAAGGGGGGCATTTAAATGTATGTTTGAACGATAAAATTACAACAATCTGTTTCCAAGTCAATTTAAAGAAATGAAAAACAGCTTCGGCCTCTCCAGCACTTAATGCGCTCTCTATACCGCTGTATGTACTACCAGGAAATATTATTGACTGTATATTTTAGAAATACCAAAGTTTGTCATTTCAAAATACTAAGGCGTGATGCAGTGATGTAAGCCATCCACTGCAACAGTGGGTCTTGCTGTTATGACCAGAGAGCAGAGCAGCATCCCACAATGAGGCAAGATTGCTTGGACACAAATCAATACCACCGCGGAATAGGAATCAGAAGGCATTGATAGCAGTGCTCGGTCCTTATCGGACACCAGGCCGCCCTAGCAGGGCACAGCCCAGTGGAGAGCTATCCAGAAATCAGGACCGAGGCAAGAATACCCCTGACCAAACACACCCCCTAGTGATGCTCCCGTCGCTATCCCCCTATCAAACACCATGTCATTCGCGCGCTGCAATCCATCTTCTCCAAAAACAATTAATTTGCCTTGATGTGTCCTCTCTTTTTCCCTTCCCGTGACAGAAAGGAACGAAGGCTCCGCAGGCTGCGGGGAAGATCCACACGGACTTCGAGAAGGGCTTCATTATGGCGGAAGTAATGAAATTCCAGGATTTTAAAGAGGAAGGCAGCGAGAGCGCTGTCAAGGTGAGCAGTCAGGGTGCCGGCGGAGATGAGGGGGAAGTCTCCTGTGATCAGTGGAGCTGACAGCCACCACACAGCTCCTGCAAACTGCTCTTCACCTTTACTCTGGGGGAAAAATTACTGCACGTACTCCAGCACTGCTCCTGACAAGCCAGCTGATTCTGGCTCTAAACACTGCCATTCTGCTCCAGCTGTGCATATCTTTATCACAATGTGTCTTAACTGGCTCATGGTAGGTCTTGCACAGTCTCCTCGGAGCTAGCACTTCTTCACCTCACCAGGCGTTTAGCAGATCTATAGAGTGCGCTGTTAGCTTAGCGCACTCTGCCACCGCCAAATCCCCCAAGCCACCGTAGACATGTGACAGTGATATAAAGAGGCAAGTTAAATAAAGTGTGAAATTCCTCAAATAAGGACTGTTTCACGGATGAACGGCACAGAAATGTGACTTGCATATCTTCTTTTTTTATAACTGCCACTGTTTGTTTTGACCTTTTTACTGGGCTGTGGCTTTTATATGTGCACAACCCTGTCAAATATAATAACTGATTTCATGGTGAATTTGTGAAGACAATAGCTGCGCACTAAATACACCAGGTAGTATTGTAAAATGCTTAAAAGGTTTTTTTTTCCACTGTAAAAGAGGTAATATTTCAGGTTTTGAACCAATCAGTTTCAAAATAGCATATTTTTTAATTTAACCATTGAGAAAGCTAATAAACAGTTATTTGAATGCGGTCCAGAATACTTGACATGCCAGTTGTTCTAATGTTATTTGATAATTATGTTTCAGTTCCTGAATTGACAAAACTGAAAATTTAGAAACTGGAAGTGACTCTAATCCTGCTACAGTTGACATCTGTGATCAGCAGTGGCGAACCCTGAAATCCTGTCATACAAACATCCTGTTATCGTCACCATTAACTGCCTCTGCCCACTCACAGAGTTAACTAATCCAATGATGGCTGCACACAGGGACCTACAATCTGTTATTGACACGAATGTGGAATGGAAGTATTATGAAAATATTCAAACCATTTTATCATTCAGGTCTTTTTTAAATGTATTTAGTATTTAATTCATCTGCAGTGCATTGTCCCCACTCCTCATAAACTGCCAAATGAAAGGGAAATGCGTCAGCCTCTGGGGGGTTTTACCATTGTTATCTGAGGTTGAGATCTGAGTGTCAGGTCCTTACTGCATGGTCTCTTACTAATCCCTTTTTTAGGCTTCATAACAACATGGAACGTTTCTGACTGTGGCATTAAGGCCCATGCTATTTAATGCCAGTTGTGGGAATAGGCTGTCTGAATAGGGGCAGTGTATAGGGATATCACATTATTAGTAATCATATCTGCTTAAGCCAAGCTTGCTCCTCCAGATGGCTGCTTTCAAGTGCAAATGAACCAGTTAGACGTGTCTGGTTTAATACATACTCAGGAATCACAAATAGCCATTGATTTTTTTCTGTCTCCCTCTCCAACCAGTGTTTCTGGTGGTATTGAGCTTGGATTAAATGGTCTCCTGAGCCTTTAAAGGGACATTGATTCTTCTAATTAATTGTGTGCTGCGCCGAACCAGAATGCATAAACTTGTCCGTATTAGCACATCAAGTCAATTATTTTAAGTTTGTCGAGAAGGAGAGCAAACATATGTTGTATACAAAAGAAATGTTAGAACTTATTTTGTTTCCTTGAGATGTTTGATGATACCATAATCATATAGTTAATAAAAATCTATTCTTGTATAAAATTGAAACGGGCAGAGAAGAGTATTATTCCCAAATAGGAATGTAAACACTTCTTGAACACAACATGGATGGAAGTGTGTGTGTGTGTGTGTGTCTGAGTATGTATTTATTTAATTTGTTACTTATTTATTTAATTATATACAGTGTATGTAAATATTTACAGTACATACCTTAATCAAATAACAATTATAATTAGATGTGTTTGATTGTTTATTAACTATTAGTAATACTGAATTCTATTTGCAATCTTACAGGCCGCCGGGAAATACAGACAACAGGGAAGAAACTACATTGTGGAGGACGGAGACATCATTTTTTTCAAATTTAACGCCCCTAATGCACCAAAGAAAAAGTGACTCAAGGATAATCTGTGTGCCTAACAACAACGGACTGTTAGGGAATTGATCTTTCTTGTTTTAAATTCAGATTACTGCCCTTCCAGGCCACGTCAGCTTCCCATATCCTCTGCCCCTTTCTCACTGTTTGCTTTCTTGTCCTGTAGTATCGAGTCCCACCCCCTTTCCAAGCACAGGTTCACTAAACCCTGACAGCTTTGCTATTTAAGATCAGGATCGGCCCCCCACTCCAAATTGTAGCAGCATTTGAAGAAGCGTATTACTCTCCAGATACTTCATTAATCTCCATCACTGGTGCCAGCGCTGACACAGCTGACAGCGGGGACAATGCCACCTGCTCCTCTCCTCCTTCTACAGATAATGCATGTTTTACAGTAGCCCAGATGTCTACACTCAATAAAACATTTGACAAAACCAGGCCGTGTGTGTTTTGGGATGTCTGCATTGAGCGGGGCACTGCATGGGGACGGTGATAGGAGTCCTGCCCGCCACTGATTAGAGAATTAAAAGGCACAACTGACAGTGGCTGGAGCAGAGAACGGGCAGCTATAATTGTATCTGATGCTTTGTGTTGCTTTTTATATAAGGGTAAATGTGGGATACTGATAATTTCAGGCAAAACGAAATGGTCAGTTGAAATAATTATTTGTACTGTTTGAATTAACCTTTCCTTTCCACCTTTGCTTTCATTTAAGATTGATGAATGTTTGTGTTGCCGTACAGTGTGCTTGTCTGGCCGGCGCCATCGTCACACGCACACAGAAATGACACCTTCGCGGCGTTTACAGTTTTCTCTCTCGCGTCACCGAACGACGGAGGGAAACACTATTTACACAAAAAGAGAAATATTAATTTAAAACCGTAGTCTTCATTTCACAATATTCCGTAAGAAAATAGAAGTTGACACAATCCAGGAACACAAGCAGGAAAATGAGTCCTGTGGTCTGGAGTAGTGTTTTTGTCACCCCTATACTTTGTGTGTAAGTGTTTGTCAAGCGTTTATGCTGATGGAATTGTACGGCTGTGGCTGCAGCGCTCCAAAGTTAGATTGTATTCTCTACGGGAGTCAGAACATAGAGCTGTAGATCAGCAGTCCTTGGCTGAGTATCTTGTGCCTATTAATTCTGCAGAGAATAAAATGGTCTTTTGACGGGAACAAAAAGATTTAATAAAAATGGTTATTTTAAAGGGACGGTATTGCATATACAAGTTTTTTTGAAAGGATGTGTTTATGGAGCAAAGCCTGTACTAGCACTGCAAAGCGTAGCGTTCGGTATGGAAATAAAGATGGATTATAGTCTTCAAGATTCAAGGAAAGATAAGATTAGAAGCAAAATGTAGGATAGTGTTCATTGTTGTTCGATGAAAGGATAGACAGAGCTAGAGCTTCATTACTAACTATCGCAACTCACACACGTTTACTGCAGTTGACCCGCTCGACAGATACACACAAACACGCGCGCAGCGTTCAACAGGAAAGGGCACGCGCTCAACCTTTGTAGTTGTCATATATTGTATTCTATGCTGAGTTGTTTTAGGTTGACTGTTGACTAAGTGAAACCATACCAATTCCCTTGAGAGCACAATGGGAGCTTGAGACAAACTGTTTTTGCATTCCTCTTGGGCGCGAGTGGTGGTGTTGGCCAACCTAGAAACCCCACATTGAAGATTAATCATCTGCTGCAGTTTTGAGGCACTGGGATTGACAGGATTTCCCAATGGTTTTAGTCTGAGTATTTTGTTTTTCATAAAGTGGCAATAAATCTTTTCAAGGACAGTAATAAAGCTATTTAGAATCATACAGATCTACCATTGAGGGAAAAAAACACCATAAATGCCCTTTAATCTTGTACTAAGTAGTCTGTTTTGGGGATTGATACCAACAAGTTATCATAGGTGGGACTAGAATCAGTTATTTGTAATTTGATTTCTCCTCCTCTGTCGTGTTTTCACAGATAGATAGAAAGATTTTGTTGTAGATGTATTAATAATTAGTATTAATGAGTAACACGTTATCAGGTGAAATAAAGATGCTGGATTTTTAAAACAGGAACTGGACTAATTTATTCAAGACGCTAACTAGTTTAGGTTTTAGAATTCAGATTGTCTGTTGGTACAAATGTTCTGTCAGCATCATCAATCAAGTGGTGCCATTCTCCCCAGAGGCAAACCACAATGGCACCACACCAAGAGTGGCACAGAATAGAAACCCTGTTTTTTTTTAAAGTACAGACAGAAAAGACCAAGGCCTGCTATTGTAAATCACATGCACACCAAAGAAAAAAAAAAATTATGTGTTGTGACAAATAAACATAGAAATAACTATGGTCTTTTTTCAAAGAATAACTATACACAGGGGATTTGTCTTGGGAAATTCCATGGCTATCATAGAAGTATTGTATCATATCATTACAGAAAGGAAATTATCCCTATTTTGGATTACAATAAAACGGTTACCACTCAGTGTCATAATTGGCATTGTGTGAATACTCTAGTCAACATTTGTAGATACACTGAACAGAACTAAAATCAGTGTAAAATAATAACTTCACTAAAATAGCAATTGATTGATTTTTGTTTTGCTTCTTTTAGTGTGGGTTTATGCAATAGTTTTCCGATGAATAAAGTTTTACAATACGGGCAGGACTTTGGTTTTTGATTTATTACTATCTCCCTGAGGGTGAAGAAACATTTCCAGTACAGTGTTGAGAGGAAAGAATGCCATCAGCGTTTGAGTGGGGCCTCAGAGAGGAGTGTCTAACTCATCACCAGATGCTGAACAATTAAGCCTTTATTATATTTATATTTAATTGTTGTTATTACTGTAACTGTATAAACTACAAGATATTCAAATATGGTTAAGTGTGCAAGCGTAACATTACTGCATATAGTTATTATCTTTTACATGTGCAAAATAATAAATTGAAAAAAGTGGTTTGAGCATTAAAATTAATGTCCAATATGGGCAATAGTGTACCCGTATCTGTTGAAAGGATCTCTAACTTTGACCCTAAAAATACTGTATAAAAGCCTACCATGTAAATGGTTTTGACATCAACCCTTGACTCGTGTACAATTGTTGAGTCTAAGCGCATCAGAGAAAAACAGTGTGATTGATCCTGTTTCTGCATTGGTGCCTCAAAGTTGTCTGTGACACACATTTGGTATTCCGTCCACACTTTCCCCTGCCGCACCAGTTTCAATTTTCTCTCTGAGGTCCCATTTACAGTGTCCCACAAGCTGCCTCCAACAGGGCAGTTTCTCTCCATGGGGTCACTCTCCCTTGGACTGGCCTTCATGAAAACAACTGTCAATATGTTAATACACTCAGAGTCATTGTAGACAGTCACTCCTCTGTTCCTCTGTATTTTGCCTCCTTCATCCTGCCGGAACAATGCTCACTCTGGATGACAAATATATCTTAAAAAAAAAAATCATATACATAGAATAACAATACCTTGATTGCTTTCCCTCATCAATCCATTTGGTGCATATTTCTTTTTGAATAGGTAAACACAAACATAGAAAATAACCTGTTCACGTGATGATACACGATAATATCTCATGTTGTGCCACAACAGCATTCACATAAAATTGAATGCGAGAGGGTTTTAGATATGTGTATATGTGCTAAGATTGGCATCGATGCCCCTCTTTGTAGCCATATCTACTGTATTGTATCCTCATAGATTTATTGAAACTCCCACTGGGTAATTGCTCTAGTCTTCATCAGTCTTTCTCACCAGGTGTGTGGAAGGACAGTCAATACAATCTCATTTCCTCTGTCTAGAGCTATAGTTGAAGAAAAGCCAACACTCAGAGGTCCGAAGACAACTGCTCTGGCAATGATGTGTCTTGTGTAGACCGCTGTGTCCTCCAGGATGTTGGACTTGGTGTTGCTATTAGGATATTTGACTTTTTCCTTTAACTTGGAGGTCTTTGTTGAAATTGCTGATAAGTTTCCAAGGGCTACCGGAGTAAGACAGACATAGCTGCAAGGTTTTTCTAAAGCTGTTTCCATTGGCCTGTGTTTACCTGACACTTGGATTGACAGCAGAGTGATTGGAAATATCCACCATTCACTGCCGTGAGCTCCTGAGTGCCAGGAAAGTGCTTTTGTAGTCTGGCTGTAATGGGCCAAGTTTGAATTGAAGGTTGAGAGAAATAGCCTCACTCCGGTCACGCACTGTGAGGAACTGACACACCACAAATAATACTCAGAAGTGAGGCCCTGATAGCATCACAGGCACAGAGCAGGTACAATCGCATACAGACTCTCATTTCATTGCAGTTTCACAGTACTATAATGTACAAGATCAAACAATCAACACAAAAGACATCTTAAGACTGAAATTCTGATGGTTTGGCTATTCACTGAATCAGAAAATGTTACTGTACATCAACATATTAAAGTATATCTGTCAGGATGGATGGCAGAATTGAGACTTACCAGCTAAGATGTACCCTGGCAGAGTCTGGTGGTGGTAGTGACATAAAAAAAATCCACATTGTAAATAGGCTATGTGTTAAATACTGAATTTAACTTTACTGACAAAAAAAAATCAAATAAAGCTGTATAAATAATCTAATATACTTTGGGTTTTTGAGTGCTACAATATTGCAATACATCCACAAACATTGTTTGTTTATGTTTTTTACCCAGACCTTGAGAAATTGCTATTGTTGGTGTGGTGGTAGTGCAGATATTGTTGAATGGATGGTAATGAATTCAAGTAGCCTACTGGGATGCCACGATGGTGGTCAAACTAGTGTGGCATGGCAAGAGACATTGTGATAGCTCAGCATTAAATGTTCTACCATTTGGTAGGATGGTGAGCGTAACTGCCATTGTTCTAGCCCACTAGCTAGAACTAGCTAGCTTCCTAAGCATAGCGACCTCATCCACCTTCACTGGAAAAAAGGAAGAAAAACTACTGTTTAAAAAGAACAGGTAAAAAACATGAGGCTGTAGTCATTGAACTGCAGTGATTAACATTATTTTAGAATAGCTATATCATTAAGTCTTTTAGTTTAATTATTTTGTTGTTGTTGTCTGATACGTGATATAGTCAGATAAGGTCGTTTAAAAATTCTAACGGTATGAAAGTATAACACTACATTTTGTATAAGCTCACTGTATCCTCTCATTACCAACCGTCCAGAAGGCCAAAACTGAAAGCATAATGAACAGGAAATAAATTCGGCAGAAACTTAGTGGCATGTGAACTGACAAATAATGACACGGTACACAAAACTGTTAGCCAATCACATTGAGGAAGAACGGCGGGATTTCCTGTATGTGACGCAAAAATTCTCAGTCAACACTGGAGGCCCCACCCTTTGTGTTTCCCACCGCCCGTCAATCAAAATAGAAAAAATCTTGACAGTTATCACCCATATCTGTGCGCCCGCAATCAATTTATTTCGCCGATCATGTTCGGTGTGTGATTATAAAGAGTCTCCGATTTTCAACAAGTCACGCAATGACTGGTACGTAGCATCCATCTCATCCTTAACCAACGGAAGCTAACAGGCTAGCGTAGGTATCCTCTGGCTAAGCTAAGTTAGCCCGCTAGCCTCCGTGCTATTCTTCTAGCTAGTGATTGCTAGCTTGAGTTAGCAGCAGCAGCTACCCCTGTTAGCTTAGCTCAATAGCTCGCCTAGACTAGCTTACGTGAAGTGTCTTTACATCGGTCTGCTTTCTGCAGGAGGTCACTGTAGACGTAGTCACCTAAAGCGAAGGTTGTGTTTTCAGTAAAGCTAATATCTGGTTGTAATATGAACACGTCGTGTGGGCGCCAGGTTTGTTTTGGCTAACGTTAGCCCTGCTTTTCTGCGCTGTTGTACTTTTCACGTAGCCCCAGAACAGCCAGTGAAACAAGAGGAAATGGCTGCCCTGGACGTGGACAGCAGTCAAAGCGACTTTCTGCAGCAAGACAACGGAAGAGGAGCTCAGGTAACTTTGTTTTCGGACTGTCCACTGTACACAGTTAGCTTTGTGTCGAGTAAGTGAGTGGTGCTTAGTGGAGTTCATACGTTTCAAAGTTTACAAGCTAGCGATAAGTCGAGCTTCCTATGTGGCCCGGACTAACGGCCACCCACTTTCTCCCTTTTAAACCCGCCCATTGTGGGTAGGACACTCAGCCGTCATCGCTCGACCTGCTAGCAACTACCTGCAGTAAAGTTGGGTCACCATCGTCAGAGGTGGATAGAGGTGCTGCCGCTGATGTGGTAAGTCACCACCTCTGCTAGATTCGACCGAGTTACAGAATAATCAGAACCTTCTATCAAAATTTATTTAACAAACTAAAATAAGTGGTGGCGGAACTGTAGCAGGTTACTTGCTTACAGGGCATTAGTTAGATCGTTTTCGTAGGCATGTTTCCTCGACATGGCCCCACCAGAGAAAGCCATTGAAAATAAGTCGCGCATATTAGTAGTTGTCAACCTTTTCTAGCTCGTACCCCTCCAGCACAGGGCTGCACACACTGCCATTGATATTAATCTTACCTTTGTAGGCGTCACATAATTAAATTATAGAGGAAACGCAGTGGCCTCGAGTAGGCTTTGAATTCCCCACAAGAGCAAAGCATAGATTACAAAAATGTAAACTTTACATAGTATATTATACCATTTTAAAAGTTTCTCTGTCAATTAAAATGTAGCCTGCCTGCATGTTCAGGTAAACATTCTGCTTTTAAATTTTCATCATTTCAGTGTCGCCAAGTATCACTTTCTGTCATCAAAAGCGGCATACACACACACACACACACATATGTGTATATATCATTACGGTGAATGCATTCAAGTACTAGGGTCATTCATATGTCTTTGAGCTGTCATAAAACAATAGGAAAAGCAATACTTTAAAATCCAGAGAAATCAATAGTTTGGGCTTGTGGCAAGTTCAAAAATGGTGAGAGAGACTAGTAATATTAAAGAGAAATACTAAAAGAATACGAGTGAGAATAGTTAATTAATTTCCTTGAAGCAACTTCTATTTTTAATGGTGGCCTATGATCTTCCCATAAGTAGTCTTTTAAACTTGAAAATATTCCATACCTAATACATATCAGTGATACATTTTATGTTCCTTATAGATGTTATTAATATATTCACAAGTTAACCTTGATCTAAATTATTATATGGGGGGGGGGGGTTAATATCGTGTGAACCAGCAGCACGAAATGCTTGAATTCTTTCTTTTTTTTATTTAGTTTATGCACAATTGTGGGATTTAGTATGCTGTTTTTTGCTGATATAGAAGGCATGCTATTGCTAGATTTTTAATAATTTCTTTGCGTTTCTTAAGTGGATTCATCAAGGACAATCGGAGCTATTGAATCATTGTAATTTTTTGTAAATGTCAATCATTGTCTTCCTCAGACATCAGATCTCACGTCTATACACCTAATTGGGACTGATAGATGGGAGGTGTTAACCCCCACAACAACAGCAAAGGATGATTCTGGAATGATACAGATCCAGAGTCAAGGGATATTAACATCAAACGGACAGTATGTTCTTCCTCTCCAGAACCTCCAGAGTCAACCAATCTTTGTGACGTCGGGAACAGACACCTCCTCCGCCAACACAGTGCCTAACATTCAGTACCAAGTGATTCCTCAGATTCCGACTGCTGATGGACAACTGAGCTTCTCCACACCTACTGTGGAAGGATCTACCCTTGGTCAGGAGGCCTCAGGGCAGATCCAGATCTTGCCTGATGGTAGCCAGAGTATAAGTGTGACATCAACTGCAGACATCCTTACTAACAACCAGAACCTCATATCACAGACTGGTCATGTCCAGCAGATCCAGGGAGTTTCAATTGGCAGCTCCACCTTCAACAACCAGGGCCAGGTTGTCACCAATGTGCCTGTGGGTATGCCAGGGAACATAACCTTTGTTCCCATTAACAGTGTAGACTTGGACTCCCTTGGTCTGTCTGGAGCTCAGACTATAGCAACAGGGGTCACCGCTGATGGCCAACTAATTATGGCTAGTCAGCCTGTGGACGGTTCGGAGAGCTTGGAGAAGACAGGTGATCACCTTTCACAGACACTATCTGTAAATGACTCGAATGCAAATCAAGAAATATATGTGCCAGTGTCCTCTTCTCAGCTGCCTGATACAACAAATGAGTCAGGTTTGCTGACGCAAGACACTTCATTGTCATCCATGGCTACAGAGCAAGGTGACTCAGGCACTGGTCTACAGGAAGGCTTTGTTCAGCAGAATCAGGTCCAGAACATCCAGGTATCCTCAGCCCAGCCTATCATCCAGCTGCAGCAAGTGCCAGTCCAGACGAGCAATGGTCAGGTAGTCCAGTCGGTGGCAGCAGGCGGGCAGAGCATGCAGAATGTCCAGCTGATCAACCCAGGGACCTTCATCATCCAAGCACAGACGGTGACGCCATCAGGCCAGATCCAGTGGCAAACCTTCCAGGTACAGGGTGTGCAGAACCTGCAGAACCTGCAGCTGCCCACCACTCCACCCCAACAGATAACTCTGGCTCCGGTCCAGACCCTGTCCCTGGGTTCCAATCCAGTCAGTATCAGCACGGGGCAGATCCCTAACCTGCAGACTGTGACGGTCAACTCCATGGCCCAGCAGGAGGGGAACACAAACAGCCCTGGAGGTACAGAATCTCAATTATCAAAAGATGTGGATGAAGCACTCTCTTTTTTTCTCAAATATAAAAATATAATGTGTACGTTTATAGACTTGTTAAAGGCATGTTGTCAGTGATGTTAGTTGCATACTGATCATCTTCTGGCTAAACGATCCGCTTCCAGCTCAGTTACGCAACCTTAATTATCTATGTCACTCAAGTAGGATCTACACGCTTAATTCTGTATATTCTTTAAATATTTTTGCTGTTTGGCCAAAACGTTATATTTTCTAAACTTAAAGAGGCTGAACAGGATCTTGGCGAACATGTCACTATTTTTTTAAACCTCTCATTTTTGTCCCGGATGGTCAAAGTATAGTTCTTACATATATAATCTATGAACTGAATCTCAGTTTTACCTCATTCTGCAACAGAATCTCTTGTTTAGCAGCACAACATTTAGAAAGCTATTTCCTCTAAATACGGCTCACCTGTTGGCTGGCATGCTTGTGACTTGATTCACCTAACTGTGCATTTGGGTTGCAGGGTGGGTCCAGGTCAGTCTGTTGATTCTGCACGCACACGCGCTAACTGTAACGAGCACGAGATGGGGACCCACCACTGCACCAAAGTGCCATTTTAACTACTAGAAATTATATAAGAATCATGTAGAGCATCTTTAATGTATTGGCCCCTTCCAATTCTTGACAATAATTAAGAATAGTTTTTAAGCACAAAGGCATGTATGTTTTAGCATACATTTTAGTTGAACTGCATGGAGTTTTTAGTTGGCCTATCCTTTAATTTTGACCAAACTGCCTTTCTGCCCTTCACCTGACCTACAATTAAAATTAAATGCGTCCCTCCTTTCCTGTGCACCAATGCAAACTCTTCACTTTGCAAGCAAGCACACACAGCATTCTCTCTTCCTGCATCTCCTATAGTGTTTCGCTGGCAGAATACTTGAAATTTGATTTTTCCAAGCAATTAAAAATACATCCAAAAAGGCTTTCAAGGGACATTGGAAGAGAAGCCAGTATTTGTTCTACATTTGTTCTACATTTGTTCACTTATTCTTGAAAAATTAGTTTTCATTTGATTTAAATGATTAGATGGGCCAGATAGGTTGAGTGGGCCCCTTCTTTAAGAGTTCAGCTTAAACACGGGATACCAGCTTTTTGCAACTTTCACAACCACCATTGTACCTCAAAATACAGGTCATTGCTATGTCAGTTAACATCACGACAACAATTACTACCACTAAACAAAAGTTCTTGGACCAAGAGCTTTGTTAATCACTTCGAGAGTAAAAGAAATATCTCCAATAAATCAAAACATAAACTATGCCAACAGTGGTGCACGACTGTTTTAACCAATGACACCACATTGAAGTTAACGGATGAAGCTTTAAAAATAGCTTTACCAAATGTAGTTTTTAAAATATAGCTGTCCAAAGCTGTCAGTATCAGGAAAAAGTGCTCATGGAGTGAGAGCAGAGGGGAAACCCCGAGAGAAGCTCTGTATACCTGTGTTTGCTGCTGTTCTTTCTCTCATAGTTCAGACATGTTGGATTCAACTCAGGAGTCAAACATAATTTCCATAGCTGGTACTTAATTTCCTGACACTTTCAGCCTAAACTTATATGATTATATCTTCAAAACCACATAGTTAGTTATTGATGCATTTAATAAATGATGAGAAAACGATGTCTACGTCGTATGTAATCACGTCTTTTTATTTGGTTATTTGTAAACCAAATGTTTTGCGGTTGTTTTTTTTTTGCAGCTTGCAAATATTTGTACATTCGTGCTAGCTATAACGTTAAATAATTGCTTACCGTCTCTTTGAGGAAGAGTCTATGTATTGATTTTCTATCAAGTTTCTGTACAGAGATATTGTGAAGTATGGAGTTTGTCTTGTGAAATGCCGCGCCATGCTGTTAGGAAGTCAATCACATGTAATAATGAAAAGCACTTTTCACAGTGTGCATTTTGCACGCGATTTGACACGTTATTATCAGAGCTGTTATTGATATTGATGTATGAATTGATTCCTCTGCCCTGGCTTCCCAGATATCCACATAAAGGAAGAGCCAGACTCCGAGGACTGGCAGCTAGGCACCGATTCCACCCTGAACGCTAGCGATCTGTCCAACCTGCGCGTGAGGCTGGTGGATGAGGAGGATCAGCTCGGCCAGGAGAGCAAGAGGTTGCGACGGGTGGCGTGCACGTGCCCCAACTGCAAAGAGTCGGGGGGAAGGTGAGTAAGTCCGACCGGCGCGGTTCTCGCCGCGAACGCTCTCTCTCTCTCGTCGTAAAGGCCGCGTCCGAGATCCTAACGCCTCGCACACCCGTGTGTTCTCTCAGAGGGTCCAACAAGGGGCTGAAGAAGCAACACATCTGCCATATCGCGGGCTGCGGGAAGGTGTACGGAAAGACGTCCCACCTGCGAGCGCACCTGCGCTGGCACTCCGGGGAACGGCCGTTCGTTTGCAGCTGGATGTTCTGCGGGAAGAGGTTCACACGCAGCGACGAGCTGCAGAGACACAGGAGAACACACACAGGTGCACTCTTTGCTCCCTCGGTATTTGCACATTAGGAATCAGGCGGATTGGCTGTGATTTATAATGGCTCAGTATGCGAGTAAAATGGTTTAATTTTATGCCCTGCAAATGATGGATAAACGTAGCCTAATTTCACCAACTTTGTGATTTAAAAAAAAAAAAAAAAAATGTTTTAATGAAAAATGTGAATCATTGTGGATTTACTATATCCACTGACAAATCTATTCTATTGATTATTGCCACCACTGCCATACCGAATCTGCCAGCAGTCATTTCCCAGCGTCTCCTTTATCCAGTCTTGTTACCTGCTTAACTAATTTGCTTTTGGGATTTTGTATTTTCTCCCATTTATATGTTCTCTGGCAGTTAGAACACTTCCCGTTATTTGGCATGGAGGGAAATTCACAGCCCATCAGAATGCGGGCCCTGTCCATGCAAGGAGCAGTAGCCTATGAAATTTCCAATTAAATATACCAACAATAAAATATGGTATATCTCCTGGACACTTTGGGCTGGGACTAAGCTTTAGGAGGGGAATAACCACCCAGATGTGTTGCATCGAAATGTTGCTGTTATATTTGTAGAGCTATGCCATGTTATTGGGTGAAAGTGAGACGTCTATCTATGCATGTTACAGTTGCATTTAATTACACTCTCAATTACAGGATTGCAGATATTTACAACTGCCATTGTAAACTCTGCAAGTGAGATATTTTTATTCCAGTTTTTCATGTATACAATTGTATACATAAAAGTATGTAATTTACAATTCGCAACCCTTGCTGACATCGATCATGGCACTTATTCGATGTGTTTTAAAATAGTTTTTTTAGCAAGCTAGCTGTGGGACTGTACAGTATGTGTGGTTGTTTTAAGTTAAGACTCACTGATATGTGAAAAAGATCCCCTAGAAAAACCCATTTGACCCTCTCCGAATGAATTCCGGATCAAACTGCTGCATCTTTCAAACTCTGCTCCCTTTATGGCAGGAGAGAAGAAGTTCGTCTGCCCGGAATGTTCCAAGCGCTTCATGCGGAGCGACCACCTGGCGAAGCACATTAAAACTCATCAGAACAAAAAAGGTGTGAACTCTGGCAGCGCCGCGGTGGCCTCCATGGAATCCGCGGGGTCCTCAGACAGTATCATCACCACGACGGGCGGGACCACCCTCATCCTCACCAACATCCAGCAGGGCTCCAGCAACGCCCAGGACATCCTGGCCAATGCAGAGATCCCTCTCCAGTTTATCACGACCGTAGCTGCCAGCGAAGTCATGAAGTGATTTTTTCACTCCGCTTATGAAC
>OMKK01032817.1:0-17931 GCA_900302305.1 Polymixia japonica | reverse complement strand
ATGAATGAAAATTCTTCGTTAGGAAATTATAAATTATATATTGTATAATATGATTTACTTTCATGTGCAAAATAAAAAAATAAATGAAAATGAAAATGAAAATATATATATATATTTACTGTATATGTCTGAAGTGCTATTAGTTTATCAGCTAAGGACTGATGTTACCTACTATCATTGAAAAGGTGATATAGTACACAATGATAGTGTGTTACTTCTAGGGGTGTTTTCTCATGTTGGTATGAAACTTGTCACATGAGGGTTTGTGTTGCGTTTCATGTGGTTTACATCATAGCTTTTATATGATCAGTAAGTTCTACCATGTAACTCAATTCATCCCAACTTCCCAAAGAGCGTCAGTGTTAGGGTTGATTTAGTTCCCAACTATAGATCAGACATTCACATTACTTTGAATTTGGGGAAATTTGCATATAAAATTCTAATCAACAAATTATAGTAAACAAAGTGTTAAAAAAAGTATGTGAAGAATTGTTTCATATTACTCATATTACAGAAACTGCTCCTTTCCTAACACACCAATCATACATTTATTATCATTATAAACAAATGCATGTGCGCACACCCACACTTATGCCATAAAATATACTTTTAAACATAAATAATAAATAAATTTGAAATAAAATTATTATTAATAATAATAAAAATAATAATAAAAAAATAAATAATAAAATAATAATAAAATAATAATTTGCTTTAGCTACCTTTGACATCCTGAGCAGGGCAATCCACTGGGAACTCGGCCTGCTCTGGTCTCCCATTCACCGTGAAGTAGATGATTTTTGTTGCCATATCAGGGATTCAGAGCTGTTGATGTTGATGCATTCAGTGCTGTTCTGAATCCTGTGTCTGTGTCACTTCATTATTTTACCGGACTGCACTCCACCCCTTGTCATTTCCCCCTCCTCTGTCTCCTCCTCCTTCATCTCCTTCTCCTCCCCCCCTGCTCACTGCAGCATTTGTGCAAATTGTGAAGAGAAATTAATATGCAACAAAGCGACACCTGTCTGTTTGTTGTTTTGTGTTCGTGTTAATTTTAATTTTTAATTTTAAATTGTATTATGTGTTCAGTTGATTCATTCATCTCTTCAATTGGGAGAGCTGATGGAAGCCGGTAGGCCTCCACTGCGGTAGGTGGCGCTGTCCGCAGCGCAGAACCACACTTAAGCGTCACGGAGACTTTCCCTTCCGCATGTTGTTGATCATCACCACATGGAAACCGGACGGAGAGACGGACGCGCTGCATAGAAAGTTGGTCGATCACATTTCAAGCTGTGTTCATTTCTTTACTCATCTTTAGATAATCATCGATTAGAGGTGCGATGACCGAAGGCAAGGCACCGGCGACCTCTAAGCCGGCCAAAGAACTGCTGGCTTTGAACCCGCAAGAAGATGTAGAATTCAAGAAGAAGGTCCAGGAGGTGAAGAAGAGACCTAATAAGGTTGGTTTGACTGTGACACCAAAGGCCCTGAAACAAACCATGTCCACATGACGGGACACGCATTAGTTATTTACCTCTTAGTTTAGGTAATTTTGTGCGTCCGGTCACATAAGCTTTTCAATCCATTTGTGAAAATTATTATTAAGTGTTTGTATGTTTCAGACAAACGCGTCTCTTCCCGTTTTTTTTTCAACCCGTTCCGTCTTCTTCTGTTCGCAGGCGACTCGTTTCAATCCGGGGGTAATTTATGTCGGCCACCTCCCCCCCGGGCTGGTGGAGGATCAGCTCAAGTCGTATTTCGTACAGTTTGGAAAGATCCTGAGGTTACGGCTGGCGAGGAGTAAGAAGGTGCCTGTCCGTCGTTGTGTTTGTGGGGGTCTAATGGGGGAATGACACTTTCCACGTGTTGGTGCAAAGCCTATCTCAACATATCTAGCCTTGATATATAGTTATGCTGTATTGGCAGTGTTGAAAATAATCAATTGGCTGTAGATGCTTACTGTTTTGGAATAAATAATTTGCAGGTGGAGTATTTACCTTAGCCACCTTCTATTCTACCAAATGCAAATCAATGGACAAGATTGGCATTCCCATAGTAATGAAAAGCAACAATAAATAAATGATCAATGTTTGATCTTAATATCTAAGTGCAGACCTGCTCCATCACTCAGTTTGAAGGGACATAGCACTAATGATCATATCAAATTATTATTTTTCAATAATTAACTCTCTGGCACAGACTGAAAATGACCCCAGGTGTATCAGTGGTCTGGGATCAGATAACTGTGCCTACAGTATTGTGGTGCGTTAAGCTTATCGCCTGCTCCTCACATTGGCAGCGTGATTAAACCCATGTGCCAACAAAACATAGAAACAGACTGCACACCAATCATATTGATAATAAAAATAACTTTCTATGGCATTTTTGTACAGCAAAATTTCACAAAGTGCTTTACAATCAGGAGCAAACTGAAGACAAACCGATAAAGTAACTCCATATAAGAAATGCCATTTCTTATAAGATGAACTTCAGTCAATGTTAAGGTCACTCAATTTCAGACGTGAAGGAAGTGATTCAGATAGTTGACATTTGGACTTGACCTGTTTTTCTGCCTGTCCTTTTTTCATATCATCTTTCAGACAGGTGGAAGTAAAGGCTATGCCTTTGTGGAGTATGACTGTGATGAAGTGGCCAAAATTGTTGCAGAGACCATGAACAATTACCTCATGGGAGAAAGACTGATCAAATGTGAGCATTCTGTAAACTGAAATGGCTGCTTTAACGTCTATCTAGACATCCATTTTATTTGAACAGATCACGTCGCCTAGCAAACAAATCATAGAAGACTACATAAATTAAAGTATGAACTAATACATTTGAGTAGCATAAAGACACAAATTTGGGCTAAATTTACAAAATTAACTATTAACCTCTAAGTTTACAAGTCGTGTAGAATAAAACTGACATTTTTATCATTGTAGTTTTATTTAAAACTCATGTTGGCCTTAGCACTTCATGACGGTGATGTACAACCATTTACTGTTACAACAGGCTGGACGGGATCTTGTCAATATCTGTGTTTTTAAAGTTCTTGCTTTGGTCAAAGTATACTTCTTAAATGTATAATCTATGAAGTAAATCCCAGTTTTACCTCATTCTGTAACAGAATTTCTAGTTTACCAGTGTAAGATTTCAGTTGGTCTGTCTAGTCTAGTCTCTTTAATGTGCTCAACAGTTGCAAGCTGCTGTAGTTAAGAGCGTCAATTAAATGCGTAGAATGTAAATCTCTTGCTGTTTTCCAGGTAACCTGGTACCCCCAGAGAAGGTGCACGAGAAAATGTTTGTTGGTTCCCAGAGACCATTCAAGAAACCCAAACACACCGCTGTAGCGCGCTACAACAAGACCCACACGGCAGAACAGGTCACCAAGTTGACTGACAAACTGCTGCGTAAAGAGGCCAAGCTCCGCAAGAGGCTGGCGGCACACGGAATCGACTACGAATTCCCGGGATTTGTAAGTGCTTGGATTTGAGATGGTAGCTCCAGCAGCAGACGCTTAAACTCCTTTAAGTTCAGAGTTACTCTGGTTATATCTACCGGGTACGTCTTGATATGGCATCATGCTAATCTTTTGCAAACTGTTTTTTTTTTGTTTTTTTTTTACAGGCCGCTCAGGTCCCCGAGAAGAAAAAGTCCTCAGATGCCATGAATGCCTCTACGTGTAGTGATGTAAGGACACAGTACAACATGTAGCTTTATAGGTCTATTTTGTATGATGATCTGGATAACAATGATTGTGTTTGGCACAGACTGAAAATGACCCCAGATCTATCAGTGGTCTGGGGTCAGATAACTGCGCCTATAGTAATGTGGTGCATTTAGCTTATCTCCTGCTCACCTCAGTGGCAGCCTGATAAAACCCATGTTCCGACAAATTAACTAGAAGGTGTTGAAGCTGTACAGCTGAAAGGGATGCCTTGAAATTTTGAGATCGAGTTTCATATTTTTCCTCACCAGGTACCTGCATTTTTGTATTTGTAAAGTGCATTTTTCCCCTACAAGTAATGTGCTTTGGCAATTTTATAAATCACTTCTTGAAATTCACAAATGTTTGCTATTAATCATTCTGGAGTAGTAGGTGTCACTTTTTCAGATGGTAGATATCTAGTTTTTATGAACAGTCTTCCCGCTTAGATTGTTGGTGTCTGTCCTCTGTGCCTAATATGGCGGCGCTCTGTGATGATGTAATGATCCCGTTCCTCCCTGCATCAGGACACCACGCCCGCCTGCACCCCGTCCTTCTTCGAGCGGAGGAAGTCCCAGGTCGTCGCTGCCGAAGACGTAGATGATGAGGTTGTCGTTAAGATGCCAGCTCTAAAGTCAGAAGGTGATGCGGATGAAGAGCTTTCCTCAGAGGAGGAAGACGAGGACAATAAAGAAGAGGACGACTCGGAGAGCGAGGAGCCCACAGAAGACAACGACGCCACAGAGGAAGCGGAGGCAGAATGAATGCCTCAACTCGGTTATTACGGACTTACGGAGACCCGTACATCTTGATTATGTATGGTCTTGGCGTGTCGCGCGGAGTGATGGGACAACTTAACATTGGACTGTGTGTATAAGTTTATGCCTTGCAAGAAATTGTGTTTTTCGATGTATGGAAATTGCATCACGAGAAGTAATATTGTTTTTGAAAGAGGCTCTTTGAGAAATCGCTCCCTAAAAGTGACTGTTTTGCAAATAGTCATTGTAATTGTAATCCCAATCCATTGGAGTAATTGCTTCGTACAGATTGGGCCTGGACCGAACTTTTGTGTTAAGATCAGATTTTGATTTCAGTCTTGAACCAGACTGTCCTTCAGCATAAGGGGTTGAAGTGTTGTCATAAGCCATGCTCTTGTTATTCCTGTATAACTTAATAACCTACTCTACTACTACAGCACCTGTCAAAACGTTTTGTTTAGGATGGAAGGTCATTCAAATTCAAACTGATATTGTCTTTATTAATAAAAACTATATCAGAATCTACTGTTGTGCAATCATTTCATGGCTAAAGGCATAGGGAAATATGGTGATGGTACTGTTGATTAATATGTTATCTGTTTGAATTATAAAAGCAAAAATAATGTGAGAAATTTGTCACCCATAAATAGCTTTGTGAGGGAAGTCTTGAATCATAGATTAGTGCAGTGGGGCCTCTCAAGCTTCCTTGTGCTGAGGCACACTTTAGCAAAAAACAATTCCAAATTCCACACCAAATTAAAATGTTTAAACAAGGCCTCCTGTAATCACAGGAAAGGATGGAGGACTTTGCCCAAACTGCACTGCCTTCCCTGGTAAAGTTGGTAAGTTTTAAGTAACTTACTTAAAATAAGTACACATTGTAATTTTAATTATTATAAAGTTATTGTTTTGTCCTTGTGTTGGTTCTGTCCACGTGGAGGGAACAGCATTGCATGTAGTGCGTTTATAGTGTGGGTCAGTGCAGATTCATCACACACTACACTCACATTTTTTCTTTATATTTCTCTATTAAAGCTATTTTATCCTGTATTGTAAAGCGACTTTGAGCACTAGGAAAAGCGCTATATAAATCTGATATATTATTATTATTATTATTATTATTATTACATTTGTCCAGTAGGTGTCGCTGGGGACTCAGACACCACGGGGCGTACATGCGACAATTCACCCAAGTGCCCAACATCATCCCTGGTCCGACTGCGCCTGCGCACGACAATCCCCATTCTCGTCCTGCAAGCAGCATTCCGGGGTGGAGAACGAGAGAGAGAGAGGAAGCCTCGGTGCCAACAGAGCCGAGCCGAGCCGACAACAACATATATATATATATATATCCCAAACTAAATACGAGCTTATATGTGTTACACCAACCGCGACGTCCGAATAGGATATGGTGAGTAGAGGAATGGCTGTGAATATTATGAATGAGCTTTTCTTTGTGATGTGCTGCTGTGCTGCTGTCTGTCTGAGACCTGACGTTTCAATGAAGGGCTAGCTAGCACAAAAAAAATTAAATAAATAAATGAATACAAATTTGAAAAAAAATAATAATAAAATGACATTTGAAAAAAATAAAAAAATAAAAACAAAATAATAAAAAAGAGGCTAGCTAGCTTTCACCCATACACACACACACAGTAGTAACGTTAGCCAGCTGTTTTAGGAAACGACGTGTGGTGGTCGGGGGAATAAAACACGGAGATGGGCTTTTGTTTAGTGTTAGCAGTGAATAAGCACATCTATCAAAGGTAACGCTGTATTTGTATGAATTGTGGGGGTTTTAGTCCTGCTCTTTCTATTATTGCTATCAGGATTGGTAATGCTAGCAGGGCTGGTCACACAGGAGAGAGAGAGAGAGAGAGAGCTTAGCTAACGTCACACAAAAGCAGAGACTGTGTGTGTGTGTGGCAGGATAGATAGCAGGCATATCTAACTGACAGGTAAGAATTAATTGTCAAAAGATAACAGGACACATATGGGTATAAAGATAACTTAAAAGCAACCTTAACCTTCTCTAGTAATAAGTCCAAATAATAATGTGTTCTCTAAGGACAGACCTAACAGTAGGCAATAGAATAACGTCAGATCTTCTATTGACTCTTTTCTATTCTGTCATGATCAGCGTTTGGTAATTAATTGCCATTATTTGAATTTTATTTTTGTGCAGGTACAATCACCTCAATCACCAATCTCATAATTATCTTAGATAATGCAATAGTAATGTTTGTTATGCTTGTATTGACCATTGTAGCTTCTCAAACATTTGATCATTATTACCATGTTTTTGACACGTTCGACAAGTGAAAATGAAATGCTCTGAGATGATTTTATGGTGGAAGCACATGACTGCACCGATGACATGAATGCAATTTGTTTAGAGGAAATTGTTCAGGTTTATGGCAGTGTTATAGTTCAACACATCCGTCCCATATAGCTGGCACATAGCCAAGCATTCTGCAGGTTTGAGTTTGCCTTCCTCAGGACAAATGATCACATCTGGGAGAGATTGCTTAAGCATTCTGCTAACCGATAATCTTGTCACACAAGGTATCAGAAAGGAGCGAGGTCAGTCGGCATGAGTTGTTATGAAGTGGTACTAATAACCACTGCAGTGACGTCCTCGTGTTGTGTCTCTACAGCTGACCCCCACACACACACACACACCTCCACCCCCCTTTTCCTTGTTTCCATGGCAGTGGGTTGCCAAGCCAGAACACTTTAGTGGGGGGTGGGGGGTGGGTGTGTGTTAACAGAGATTTAAGTCTCTACTTCATTCAGAGCCTTGTATCTGTGAAAGTCATTTTATTTTAAGCTTTTTTCAGTATTATTGATGTAGTTTTGAACTTCCTGGGACTACATTTAGTTTCTAAGCAGCATTGAACAAAACTCTGCTCACTGGTTGGAATCCCGTTGCTTGGAAACATAAGTTTGTTCAACATTCTATCAGGAAGCATTCTCAACTGTTTGGGACTTGTTTATCTGGATGCCATAAGTTCCTCTAGATAAAACACTCTCCTTTGACTGCACTACTTACACTTTTTTTTTTATCAGGAAAGTGATTCAAAGTGAGGTCCAGGGACCCCCAGGGGTCCTTGAGGGTGTTCCAGGGAAATGAGGAATAATTAAATTTCACTATAATTTGATTCACTAGAAATTGTATCGGGAGATAATGTATAAGAAGGACGATTCAAATCCTAGGTTTCAATTTTATTTTATTTTATTATTGTTATCTTCATGTACAGAATTACTAAATCACCAATAACAAAAATGTATCTGGAATGGTGTTCCTTGGACAAAATCTTATCAAATACTGGTCCCTGGCCTAACATGTCTGTTTGGGGGTCCATGACATGAAAAACGTTTGCAAACCCCTGATTTAGGGATGTGTATGCTTTAGGTATTTGAGGGGATTTGCCATAGAATTTGACCCCCAATGTGTTTACGTACTCTCTCTCTCCTGCTCCTCCAGGGCACTCCAGGTCAGACCCCAGGACAAGACATGGACCACTAAGCTTCGAGTTCGCCCTCTACTAGCCCACTTCATCTATCTCCATTTGCTGCCTTGCCCGCTGCTCTCCAAATCACTGTCTCTACTCCCGCTCTAGCGGTTTGGCTCAGACTCGTCTCGGAGAAGACGGAAAAAAAGAAAGTGGGAGGGAAAAGTCGACCCTCCCCAGCTGCTGTCCAGACACACACATGCTGCATTGCTGCCATTCCCCAAGCCCTATTCCATCCAGCCCCAGGGCACGGCCACTAGCTTGCTAGCTAGCTAGCTGGCGTTTGGCACTCAGAGAAGGCCTGCCCTCAGCTATAAGTCTGCGTACACCCGATTCTTCCTTTCTTTCTCTTCCCTTTTCTGGGTCACCTAACGACACACACGCTTGCACATTAAGCGGGGCTCAAATTGTTTAGCTATTGTTGTCACTGCGTTGAGCAGTGGAGGATAGCTAGAAGTCGGGCATCCCGCATCAGACAGTCAGCCAGTCAGGCAGGCTGAGGGAGGCAGAGGGGGCGGTCACTGGTGGCCAGGATGGAGCCCAGCATGGAGAACTGCCTGGCCCAGGTTCTGCAGAAGGACATGGGCCGACGGCTGCAGGTGGGCCAGGAGATCATCGACTACATCTCAGACAAGGACAAGTCTCACGACCTGGAGCACGATCAGACGGCACTGGATAAGATGGTGGATGGCATCGCCATTACCTGGGTCAACTCAAGCAACTTCAAGGTAAATGCCTGTAGGGGGTACAGGAAACAATGGGGATTAACATTGGAGGATGGTATACTGTTACGGGGAGGTTTCTCAAAAGCACACGCGGGTTAAGCCCTTTGTTGCTCCCAAATAGCCTTTGTCATTCTCTGTTTGGACTCTGTTTTAGTCTCTGAGAAGATACATTTCTGGTGCATCTCTGCTCTGCAGCTAGGTACTAGCTTCTGATTTTATACTGACTACTCTCTGCTTTTATCCTACAGAATTGACATTTTAGTTTCCAAAATGAATTGAGAGAGTAGTCTTTTATCCTAACAACTCCCCAAAAAGACTTGGTTTGCCATCTTATTTATAATTAAGTTTTGTTTTTTGTTTTTTATGCTGTCTCTGTCTCATTCATGGCTCATACAAAACCATTATGCTACATTGACCTAATGAGATGTTTGCAGAGGAGCAATAGATTAGATAAATTGATTTAGTAAATTCATGGTTTGAATTTATGATTTATAATGCTCTCAAGCCATTTAGATAAGGCCTGTGTTTTCTAATTTACAGAGTAAGGCATTGAAAGCCCCTTTGGACTTTAACACAGTTATTCAGGCTTGTGAGTCCAAGAGGGCATTTGAAAAAAAAACAACAACTATTGATAACATATACGATTGTGGCAGAATTCAGTGTCTTTTTCCAGGTTTAGACTGCACTTCCATTGTTCAGTCATATAATGGTCCTCTGCTGTGTTTTCTCGAGTCTTTTTCTCATGACTGTTGTGGAACGAGGCAGGCAGGCAGGCAGGCACATAGTCTTATTGTTTTGTTTCAATGTGGCGCTGGCCCACATTCTCCTACTGTGATTGATTGGGCTATATTTTGGAATTCAATCTGGGGCACCATTTAAAGTTTATCTGACCCCGAATTGTGATTACATCAGCAGTCACGTCAGGGCCCAGCCATTGGTTGCCTTCTCTATTCTTACTGTGAGAATATATTGTTTACCGATTTCATGTTAGGATACGCTGCTTTTGTTTTATGCAGGACTGAAAGTTGCAGAGATCTCTATCTGAACAAAGCCAAGCTTGCCCTTGGTGCCCTACATAGCTCAGAGATGAGTGGAACCCTCAGTGGGGTTTAGTTTGCTTTTTGGCACTTTCCTCCCAGTGTCTCAGAGCTGAGCTGCTATGCTAGTGTACTGGGCCTGCCAGTGAGCGGTGGCTTGTATGTACATTTCTTTACGAGGCTGTTGGACGGCTGTGTTTTTTTTATAATTGGATAAAGTGGTCGGTCGGTTGAACATGGCACCCACACTATGTAGGTGGGAGGGAGAGAGATAGAGAGATATAGAAGGAGAGAGAGAGAAGGAGAGAGAGAGAGCTTTAATTGGAACTGGCCCAGTCGCAGCTAAGCTGAAGGAGCCTTGCGGCCAGAGCAGAGCAGATATGCGGGCCCCACAGAGCCTGACTGAGTAGTCTCATACTTTGGTGTAAGACCTATTTTTTCACTGATCCCTTAAGCCTAAGGGTACCTGTCCAATGCTATGCAGTCTTAATAGCAAAGAAGACAAGTCGATTAGCTTAAAGGGTGCTTTGTTTATTGCTGTGCAAAAATTGGAAATCAATGAAAATGCTGTGTGTTAGCTTTTTCTCCCCAAAACGAGGCTGTGCTCAAACATGCATCTCCTCCATTGTTAGCAACGGGGAAAACGTGCCAAATCCGACAAAACAAGCAGACCCCCTCTGTAAGAACGACCCGGAGGCACTATGACCACAACCATAACAACGTCTCTCTCTCTCTCTCCATCCCAATCTCACTTCATGCCTGTCTCCCTCCTCCTCCTCTCTTCTGTGTTCCTGGGGTTCTGGAATGCTCCACAAGGCCTCAGGCGGCTCGATCACAGCAGGTGACGATGTCATCTCTTTTCAAGGTCAGATGGCGCTGCGAGGGCTGTTGGCTCGGGGCAAGAAACACAACGAAGGAAAAAAAAAAAAAAACACGGCCTAAGTTTCTCCGTGGCCTGACTTTGACTCTGTGGCTAGCCCGACACAGAGAGTCAATAGCCTCCAGAGCCTGCCAGGACGCAGAGTGCAGCTGATCACCAGGCAACTAATGTGGAAAGTATTTAGTTAGAGCGAGAGGGAGCGAGGGGGATGGATTCATTCTCCATAAACGGAGGTTTGGGGAGATGCCTGTAACTGCTAGCGAGCCTTTAAGGACAAAACTCCACAGGAGTCTAAAGTCTCACACACTCTCCAATAACCTCTTTTCATATTCAGTCATTCCAACAATGTAGAACAGCGGTTGAGTGAGGCCTAGTAGGTTTTCTGTGCTGTGCATACATTTTGTGTTTAGATAGCAAACATTATCTTGCTCTGCTGCCATACTGGTTGTTTGACAAGTCAGGTTTAGTGCAGGATAGCTAGGCAGTTGCAGCAGAACTGAATTAGTCTCATGCTTGCACATGACTCACTGACAATACACCCAGCTAACAATACAGGTCAGCGGGATACTAGATTCACAATATTAGGTGGATAGACAGGCAGGCAGGTAGGCGCTTAATTTATCCCGAAGGTGAATCCAGTTGTCACGGCAACACACGCTTGACACAGAATACACAACAAGTCAATACAAAAAATACTATAATTAAGCTAACAAAAAAGTTAAAAAAACACTTTACTTGCCCCCCAGTACAATCAGTGAATCCATTAACATAGCATATGACAGTAATCACCATAAACACTATACAATTATACAAATACATAACGTGGTCAATAATGTAACAATATCAGAAATTAAGTAACCTCTTCCTTAATATGAAGGCATACATGGACATTGTGTTCTTGCTTTATTGTGAATTGTGTGTCAGGCTATAACCTTATGCGTGATGCTTAATCTCGCCATAACATGGGACTTAACTAGCATTATAACTTAACAGTTATAGTTGTACATGTCAGTTGACTGTATGCTGTTCAACACTGCTGGGCTGCGCTCAGTGATGCCCCCACCTCAGTACTTGCACTGCAGTGCTAAGCTGTTGATAAAAGGACATAATGTACATTACAATAATATTTAATCCTTCATTGGGCAGGCTAGCCCATGAAGGCTAAAGCTTGCTAGCTGCAGTCCCATTCCAGTCAGTGAGGTAGCATTTGACCAACAACTACAGCATTTCAGCTGCAAAGATACTGCATGTTGTCTTGATGACTAATTGAGGTGTGCTGGAGTCCTTTGCATCCTAGATTAGCTGGAGACTGAAAATACCTGTTGCCTGTGCGTTGAATACACATGGGAAATAAACAAATTAATCAAGTGTTGCAATACACAGAGAGCGTGGATTACTTTACTGGCCTGATAGCACAATAGATGGAGAGGGATTTGTCATGGTGACATTCATGACACACACACACACACACGTTGGCAACTTAGTTTCAGGGAATATGCTAACAGCATTGCGCAACGATGTCAGGACCTCACACATGTAAAAGACAAATTCACCCACAAATAAACATTTAGAAGCTATTTAAAAAAAAAAAAAGTGGTCTAAAATCACCACTTCACCGCTGTCCCTTCTTCCTGAAACAGCACTAATGCACGCAAATTGCAGCGATGAGAGGTTGATTGAGTTGACCCATATCCTTGTGCAATTTGATCGGCGATATCCGGGAAGTGTCTAGGTAACGATTTCCTACAAAGAGCGGAGAGCAAACGCAGCACGGCCCTCACAGTGATGGCTACCGCCTGCCCGTCCTGCCCGACTCTTAACGGTTCACACATATGCAATGAAAAACCAAGAGTCCTGTGTGGCGGACGGACCCTTCAGCTCACAGTTATCTATTATCTCTGAAGCTTCTCTTCTTTGTTCCGTTCATCTGAGGGTGTGTCGAGTCAGCGGACTCTCCTCAGCTGTAATTTCAGCTACTGAATCAGATGGGAACAGGCCTGGATAAGCCTGTTGATGGTCTAATTGCGGAGGCGTGTCGTTGCTGAAGCGGCTTTACTTGTCCAAATAAGAAGGGTAGATGGGAGGCGTGGCATGTTTCTCAAAAACATATTGCGGTTATCATCAAGCTCTTGTAGTAATCTGTAGGCAATTGGACTAAGTCTTGTTTGTTGAAGCAGGTTCCTACATGAGTGCTTGTTCGTGCACACATGTCGAGTGTGTGTGTGTGTGTGTGTGTGTGTGTGCGCGCATGTGCACATTGCCGTTTGACACTTTGCAGTAATACCTATGATGGCCATAATTGTGGCTTCATCATGTACCGTGCCATGTGGCTGCCACGCCCACTTCAGGGTCTATTTTGCTGCAGTGTCCCATGAACACTTGTGGCATTCAAACCCAGCGAGCCACAGACTTTTTTTTAAACATTTTAATCACACTTACATTTTAGGAACTTAGCTGACGCACTTGAGTGACAAATGAAAAAGCAATGATAAAGTGTTTCTACAATTTCTACATCGCCAATATTACAAGCCACCGATATTTAGGAGGCCCTGCAAGGGTCAGAGACATTGTACCCAAACAATATGGTTTGGCAATATGGCTGAAAAGAGATATCACAATAATTTTGGAGCCAATGGCGATATTTGATACAAGACAACATTTTAAATCTATTTTCTACACTATATATCCACATAATGTCTTATGTAAATATCTGGAACAACACGCCACACGTGAGCTACAAGTGGGCGGGGCTACAAGTGGGCGGAGTCATGACCTGCAGGGAACTGGAGCAAAGCAGAGAAAGGGAGAGGATGTTTAGTGTGGACTTTTAAGAGCAACGGTGTTAAATTATATTAAGAAACATGTAGCCTAATTATCTTAATATCTCGATATTCACATTTTCATATCATCACTGAAATATATTGCGATATATCAGAAAGTTTGACATATTGCCCAGCGCTACCAGACAATATATAGACCACAGAGGTGCCCGAAACCCATCAGTGGTCATGTGTGGAAAAGTATTAAGAAAGGTAGAAGGTTTTTTGTCTTTTTTAGGGTCACTGTCATTCTTCTACTTTCCAAGAATGACTTTTCAAACTCCGACCAAATCAAAAACAAGTGCGCCACCTCCTCTTCTCCACAGCGGAGCTCAGACTAATTCTCACCCGCATTCACTTTCATGCTCTGACTGAACAGATTATAGGTTTGGCCCTTCGCAGAATCTTAATTACACAGACAACAAGGTCTTATTCAGAGCAACAAAGACTCTATAATTAAAAACAAATGCCATTTGTTGGAAGCTTTTACCCAAAGGGCCCTAAACTGCCATGGGCGCAGACATCTTCAGCGCTGGGTGGTCCAAGTGGGAATCAGCCCCCTAACCCTGACGGTTTTACCCGCTCGACTCGCAAAACGAAAAACAAACACGAGATGAAGTGACTCCTCCTAGCCCCTTTCCCAACACATTCCCTGTTTCAGAAGCAGCTTAGGGGCCTGTCATCCGTCATCCATCAGCATCACCTCTTCTCTCCATCCGCCCTGTCCTCTCGCTGTGCGCTGAGCTGAGCTGAGCTGAGCTGAGTTGCGGCTAGGCCGGGCTGTGCTGGCTCGCTGACTAAATCAATCAGTGAAGTCCCAGCAAGAACTGGTCTCCGGGTTCACGAGCCTTGAAGCGATCGCTCAGACAACCCGGTGCCATGTCTAGGCTGAGCGGTGAATATGGCAGACCACGGACCAGGCGTTTACAGCGCTAGCTTAATGTAGGCCTCGCCTCACAGACTCCATCGCTGTGTCATTTTATTAGGTGGCTGTTGTATTAGTGTGGTATGTTTTTATGTTTTCATTTTGTTTTTTTTGTTTCAGATTACTTTATGGACTTGCTTTTATGTACGGGAGTCGGGGGATGGTGGTTCTGAAACCCAGGTTCAGTCCTGGGCCCATTCCAGGATGAGGTCCAGTAGGTGATGCACTTAAAGAGTGGACCTTATTGGATGTTAATACCATTGAGATACCATTGACAATTGAGCAGTAATCGTAGGACACTGCAGCTAAATGCATGTAAAGGAAAGACTGTCATTGAGTAGTGTATGCTGTCATGTGGATTTCACTGTTTTGTTTTAATTTCCTTATAGATAAAAATGTTGCCTGATAGGCTAGATAATGTCTATAGTCTTTCCTCTTATCGCCAAGTAATGTTATTCATGTCACATTTCAGCTCTACCAGAGCTGGGTTCAGCTCTCTCTCGCACCTTCCCCTAAAAAAAAAGTCTTTACTTTTAGTATTTTCACCAAGACCGTGGCGTACGTAATCTCCGGCAGGATTCGATGCTGTGAGTCAGGGACTTAACCGCTTGACGGTATCTGGACACTTTCCTTCCATCTTCCTGATCCAGAGACACCCAGGCAAGCTATGACAGCTGGGACTGCCTCTCCTGGACCGCTGCTGGGTCGGGGTCTCCCGGGGTCTCTGTCCTGCCCGCCTCTTAAGTGTTCCTGAAACGTGTCCAAGCTGGAGTTTGTCAAAGTCAAGACAGGGGCTTGATGCAGGTCTCTGGGGAGACACTGAGTGTTCCCTGGGGTTCCTATCTTGTAGACATGGGCTGTTCTCTGCTGTTTGTTTCTATTATACCGTGTTCGTTCTCGTGGAAGTAGTTGCTTTAGGGAGCAGCGCTGTTGCCTGTCGGTTCCCTAGACGAAAGGCAGCGTTGGCCAGTCTCTTAGACCCAAAAGATCGAAAAGGTAAGGATCTGTCCCACCTAGCATGGGCAAAGGACACCGAGCCACTCCGACAGGAGAACATTCAAACTCTCATATTTTACCAGACGTTCGGTGCTGCATACAGAGCGGCCCTTAAGCCGGCGCTATACCTACTGCAGAAACAGACTTGGGCAGGTTCTTAGAGGCTACTGAAACACTAGTGTAGCTAAATGCTCACTGACATCGCTAAATGGCATCACTTACACGGTGTGAAATGGTGTTGTCCTAATTGCATCTTATACAACAAATGACTGTCTTGCTATTAGCATGTTTAGGCTCTTCCCTCTGGCGACATTATGAGTGCAGACAAATGCTTACGTAGCCGGAGTCTAACTGGAGTCTCTGTAGACAAGACTACCTACCTACGGCTTTCTGAGTCATC
Source organism: Polymixia japonica (assembly GCA_900302305.1). Classification (NCBI taxonomy): domain Eukaryota; kingdom Metazoa; phylum Chordata; class Actinopteri; order Polymixiiformes; family Polymixiidae; genus Polymixia; species Polymixia japonica. The sequence continues at coordinate 2,170 of OMKK01032817.1, read as the reverse complement.
TGGCTGGGGTCCAACACAGCCTCAAAGTACGTAAACTCTACAAACCTAGCTTCATGTTCAACTGTTAATTCTCTCTCTCTCTCTCTCTCTCTCTCTCTCTCTCTCTCTCTCTCTCTCTCTCTCTCTCTCGTGTGCAAAAGACACAATAAATCTGCCTGTATGGACAAGCCATGTAACCACTGTTATTGTTGTAAGTTTGAATCTGGCTGCTGACCTTTTTCACTTGACATCCTCTCTCTCTCGCTCTCTCTCTCTCTCTCTCTCTCTCTCTCTCTCTCTCAAAATATGCTTGTTTTTTCATTTACTGCATCAGATCTGACTAGAGGAGATGGTGTGTGTGTGGAGTCATCAAGCCTGTTTGAGTGACAGTGGCAAAACCAGTAGACGAGTCTCTAACCTTTGTCCAAAGCCTGCACTAATACTTAGGGTTTAATCGACCTTGGACAACCACACACACACACACACACCTCCTGCCTGGTTGATTCTCTGTAATACGATGCAGCGCCAACAGGATTTTTTTTCTCTCCTCCTTGTAAGACTGATGGGCTAGCAAAATTAGCTTAAGTCCTGGTAGAAATCACCTATTCAGCATGTGGTGTGTGTATACACATATCTGTTTTGAGTGTGAGCTTATGACAAAGGGCCTGATAAACCCTGAGGTTCTCCCCTGACAGAGTGGGGGTAGTTTTCGCAGGGCGGAGGACTTTGCACCCCTGGCTGCAGTCCTCGTGTTAAACGTTAATCCCAGAGCATCGTGCCTCTGGGCGTAGAGCGGTGGTCTGTCCAGGACTCGGCGAGCAGGCCGCAGTACACAGAGCTCTGCTGTACGCTGGAAGGAAAGGCTTCGACGCGACACAGGGCCTCCGTTCTCTACCTCTGCTACAGCGCTGGCTAGATTTACTCAGTGTAAACAGATGTGGAAGGTGTGTGTGTGTGTGTGTGTGTGTGTGTGTGTGTACATGCCAAAAGGTTGGGCAGAAGATGTGTGTGTGTGTGTGTGTGTGTTCTCCTCTTCCTCCCGCTCTCTCCTCCTTTTTCACCTATCACTGTTCTCCCTCCACCTCCTCTCTCTCCTTGTACCCCACCTCTTCTGCCCCCATCCTCCACTGTCTGGCTAGCTTCCCCCTCCCCTCCTCCTGCTCTCCACAGTAGCTCTAGTTCATTCTGTGTTACATCACATTGATCTCTCGGATCATGGAAAACCTATGGCCCTGTTAAATTCATTAATCATTCAAGCACACTGCCTGAGACTGTTGAAACAAAGGTTGGTTGCCGTGTTCTTGTACCTTTTTATCTGTGTTACATTTCAGAATTTTCCACTTTGAATATGGTTGCAAACGGCCATAAAAGCTTCTCTCAACCAGTTAATGGAATGCGCTTTCATGATGCCATAGGAGTACCTTTCCTTTACCAGAGGAGAGAAAACTGGGTAAATTGGTCAGAAGACATCTACTTTTGTTGAATATCAACTAGGGAGACACTAAAAACCCGATGTGCTTCAGCTGGCAGGGCCTGTGCGACAACCAGTGAGGGATAAAGACTATTTCCTCCTCAGGAGATTAATAAAGTTGATCCAAACAAATAAGATTGAAAAACCCGTTTAGGTGGACTTCCTCTTTAACTGGAGGCAGGGGACTGACTGGGCTATTACCATATCTGACTGCAGTGCCTCTCATCTGCCTTCCGTGCACACGCGGGCGCGCACGTACACTGTGGCGTGATGTATGCCGTGTGTGAGGGGAATGCATGTGTACAGTGCAGAGGTATAGTGTGTGTGTGTGTGTGTGTGTGTGTGTCTGCCACTGTGTGCACGTGCGCGCGTGTGTGTTTCTCCAACGAGCCACGAGCCAGCTTGGCACTAGGGCTGCGCCATGATGGAAATGACGCAAGGGGGAGGAGGGATGGAGAAAGAGGATAGGAGGGGCTGAGGAGAGAGAGAGAGAGAGAGAGAGAGAGGGAGGGAGGGAGAGAGAGGGAGCCAGGCGGAGACGAAGCATCAGGATGAACCTGATGCTCCAAGCTGCAAAGCCAGTGTTAAGGCACTCATCTCCTGGACGCCTGCCAGACATCCTCTTTCTCTGTGTCTGTCTCTCTCCTCCTCTCTCTCTCTTTCTCTTTCTCTCTCTTTCTCTTTTATTTCTGTGCTGCTGCTTCCTGTCTCTCTCTCTCG
>OMKK01032813.1:0-12469 GCA_900302305.1 Polymixia japonica | reverse complement strand
CACACACACTCACTCACACACACACACACACACACACACACACACACACACACACACGTTTCAACTTCATCTGTGACATTTACACGTCTCTCAACATAATGTCGACATTGTGTTTTAATTTCTCTGTTTTCACCATTTCAAAGCTGTCTCTCTTGGTTGAATTGAAATATCACCTTTCTCTGTTCATACCAATACAGCCCACGGTCGATAGAAGGCTCAAATCATGTTTAATAACGTTGCTAAAGCTCAGAGACATGGGATTCATACTAGTCATTAACATATCAATCAACATGGTTTAAAAGATCAAGAGAAAAGATTTTTCCAAGCTAAGGTCCTTATCTAATGGAGGAGCAAGTTTCTAAATGTGCAATGATAGCGATATGCTTTTTTAATGGGAACAAGGCAGTTGAGCCTGGTCATTTTCATGGATCCAAACGGGAATCCCATCCAAAATCCTAAATCCAAATATCATTCCATCATATCAACTTGGCCTTAAAAAAGCTTTGGCCGTTAATCCAAAAGTCTGTTTCTAGTGATGTATCTGGTTGTAAGTGCATTTGTGTATGCCCTCATGATCAACCATACAACCATACAACCTGCACGACCATTCACCCACTGATACATAAGTACACACACATGCACACACATGTACAGGGCAGGCAAGGTACATCTCTGCAGTTTAAATACAGGCAGCGGTTGACAGCCAGAGCCATTAGCCGAGTGTGGGGTCACACGTTGGGCTGGAATAAAAAGCAGCCTCTGATTGGCTCAGGGATATTCCAGGCTTTTCTGACCAAACAAGAGCCATGATCCGATTGGTCTAAGTGACAGCAGGAGTGTATCTTTTGCGTGCCATGTGTACTTTGTGAAGTTAATCTGCCGGGACAATATGAGATTAACCTGTTTGAGCCTGCATAGACCAGACACATAAACAGATGCACACAGATACACATACGTGAACGCACACTTACACACATCTGGGTCAAATCAGGATTGTTCCGTTGTTCTTTGTCGTCCAGGTTACTCACACTGCATTCTCTAGCCCACCTGCACAATTTGTACTGTAAATATTTCCCTTCTCTCTTCTGTTTTATTATTAATATGCAAATAAACTGAACTACCTTGTAGATTTTAAGCTCTCTCTCTCTCTCTCTCTCTCTCTCGCACACCCTTGCTCTGTGTGCGTGTGTGCGTATGTGTGTGTGCGTGTGTGTGTGTCTGTGTGTGACTACAGGACTGAAACTCCACAGAGGAAGATCCCTGTCAAGTGGTTAAAGATGCATGAGAGTTCTCCATCATTAACGAGACGCTTTGATGGAAAGTTCCACAAGGGAGTGAGAGATATGGGGAGTGGAATCAAGACAGAAAGAAAGAGACCGTGGAAGACATGATCGCCGTAGGCTGGAGAAAGGCTGGTGTGACATCGATGACATTGAGGGAATTGACACAGTGTCTATTTCTGTTCAAGCTGGGGCCTCCCCGTATTGAGTGTCATGCTGTCTGTGTGTGTGTGTGCGTGCGTGTGTGTTCATGCATGTGCACAGGTTGCGGGCCTATGTTAGTTATTCACTCTTACATGAATCTTCATCCATAATTAACTGTGTATGTTGGTACCAGCTCAGCGCCGTGGCGTGTTACACACATACTGTACACACAGTACAGGAAAGACCCAGATTGCAGATTTAAAGGGTGATGAAACTCCATTTTTTTGTGGCTGTTAATCAGTGTTCAAGGCAATCTTGTACTGAAACACATTCGTCCTTGTTGTAAACTTGACAAAATATAGTTTGATTCCTGGGTTTTCTGTGTAAATTCGGCTTTTTTCCGTAACTAGCAGTCGAAAAAACTCGAACTGAATGATGACGTATTAATGCTTTTCAGACTTTGAGACGTGATCAAATTACCACCTCTAACTCCCTCTCGGTGCCAGTTCCCTCTCTGTCACTCTCCATTAGCTAGCCGCTAACTATGCCAACTCGCTCGAGCGCGTAGGGGCGTGGCTCCATGATGTCATTCACAATCCCCCCTCCCCCCAACTCACCATCCAATCTCCACCCACAATTTTGTATTTTTCAAAATTGTGGAGAGGATGGAGAAAGGTAGTTTCTGTGCATTTCATCACCCTTTAAAAGGCCTGAATTGACTGCAGCGTGGCAATCCCTGTACTAGTGAAATACTAGACTAGACACATTTCATTTACTTTTGATACAATAAGTGACTGAGAACTAAACTTCATGTAGTTTGAGGTTGTAAAAGGTTTGAGCATATGCAATGTTCATAAACACTGGAGTAAAGGAGACATGTATTTTGGGTTTTAATAGGTATTTGAAAACCAGACATTTCCATTGCTAAATAAATTCTGAAGCAATATCTTTACACAAGTTTTTCAATTCAAGTCTTAGATGGGTGCAAAAAGCTACTGCAAGACTTTAAGTGTTACTGAATATTTTCTCTCTTGTTCAGTGTGCATCATGCATAATGTTACAGTATATGTAGTATGTTTTATGGCTCTTATTGGTGTTCTGTTGGTACAAGTACATTTGCTACTGTTTCAGTCTTGGCTTGTTACAGGTACAATGAAAAGAATGTTGGTCACACAGAACAGTGATAATAGAATTGCACACCAACTGGAAACATTGTTTCTGTGTACCCAGTCACCCATGTCAGGGGTTACACTGCAGGGGTAAGAATTAGCTGCTGTCTGGAACACTTCACCTGGTGATAAGCAGACAAATGAGCTGGTAACACTTTACAATAAGGGTACAACAATTAACCATTAATTAACATTAGTTAATGCAGCATCTAATCTAATCTAACATATCAATGATAAAAGTCAATCGTAATGACTGTGATATTTGTATTGGGGATACATTTAGATTTTATTTTGTATGTTTCTGAAATGACAGAATATCAGAATAGTTTCAATCAGTCTTTAACTTCTAAATGATAACTTTATGTAACTTACTGGATTTCAGAAATATTTGACCTGATATTTGATTGGCTTTATAAGAAAAGCATATTAGTGATATTCACTGACATTATACAAAGTGATTTTTGCTAATTTACCATTTGCCTCAAATGAACCTGTACATGAGGAAAATGAAAAGTTATGATTTTCTTTAAGTCCTGGATTTAAAAAAACAAAACTCAAAAAGTCACTTTATCCTCGATTGACATACACATTACACTAAGGCTCATTTCCCGCACAGGAAAATAACATTTAAATGTAGAGAATGATTAAATGCTGTGATAAGATGACGAAGGAGGAGTTAAGATGAGAAAAGAGAAACAGGACTAATGGAACGTTGCCAGTCTATTTAACATAAACATGCCTCAGTGTCTGACCTCATCACCGTAAGATAGTATCTCCTCGTCTAATCAACTTGGCTCTCAATTTGGGAGAGCAAAGGATTGAAAACAGAAAACTGCCAATCTGTTGCTGTTTATTACTCCGCTGGATCACAGACACTAGGTTCCCGCTAAAGTCGAAGTAGAGAGAGCCATGAAAGACCATACACACACACATTTGCAAACATCCGTGAAAACAGAGACAGCTGGTTGCATAATGTGAGCTTGCGTGCACGCTAAGAGAAAATCATGCATCGTGAACATATTTGTACACCTATCTCTCCCTCTTTTATTATTATTACACACACATATGCTCACTTGCACACACAACTTGCGTTATTTGGTGAAACCTGACATCTGTTTCGCCCTGTTGATTGAGTAGACAGACTTAATCACTCTAACTCTATCTTCTGTCCAGACCTCACAGATTACCCATTTTCAAGATAGACAAACAAACAGACTAGGAAGGGCAAGAGTTGATCAAATTGACCCTATGCATCTTAATGTAAAGATGTTTCTGGAACAGATGTTTATGCGTATAGAGGTGACATATCATAATGTAAGGAGAACAATGCTTCCTTTACAAAGGGTCTCAAGAGATCTGCTTTGTTTCCTCATTTTGTCTCAGTTGGAATGTTTAGGTTTGATTTCGTGCGACGCTACGAGATCAATAACTCATACCTCAAAAGCTGCAGAGAAGAGCAAGTATGAAACGTGACACTATAACACAGCTAACAGGGTCTTTACAACGTGGTCCTGCTATGATCACAATTAATTTAACAGTGATATATTTAGATAAAATCTTCCTTGAATTAACTTTAAATTAAAAGCGGAGGACAAGTGTGTGGCGGGGGAAAGAGGATTACATAGTGTGGCGTACAAACAGGAACTTCAAGTTAAACGACACAGAGGGTATTATAATTCACGAGAGTTGATATTAAGAAGTAAATATTTTACAGAAAGCTTTGGAAGAAAGGCACAGAAGGAAGAAAAAAAAAAAGAGGACTAACGTCTCTCATAGGGGCCAAGGAACTGAAATGGCCTTTTGAAGAAACACGAGTCTATTTTGAACCGGAGGGGACGGTGTTCAATATAGATACGCAAAAGAATGTAAGAGAGTCACACTCACACGACATTTCAAGACATGACAGTAAACAAGTGCATGACCCTTCCATAAACATGTGCCCAAAACGAACCTTCGAGACAGACGCGCAGACGCGCTCTCCATCCATCGCCATAACGTGTGGCGCCAAGCCAGGATCCAGTGCCACCAACCTTTCATGCAAGAAAGCCAGGATTGATAAGGTTATAAAATATATATTGGCTTTTGCAAGTTTAATAAGCAGATTTTGCTTTTGGAGCACATTGCTGGACTAGCTGTCTCTGGAGAGCTATATAACATCCAGGCATCAGACCTCTCCGCCGTCTCTGACAAAAGTGACACTTTTATCTACTTTTAGACACCAGATAGCTCTTAGATTGCCACTTTTCAGTGTGCGGTACGTCTCAACTTAAGCTAGTACCAGTTCAAATAATCTAGCCGTAATAAGTCTTGTGCATGTTTTGCATAAAAGAACAATACTGAGTGTGATCTAAGGGAACAAAGGACACTGTTGAGTAGTGGAAGACAATCGCGAAGCAGCACGTTTGTGTGTGTGTGTGTGTGTGTCTGAAGAAATACACATTTCATTGCGTGACATATTTATTTCACATATAACTTATTTCTGCGCCTGCATGTAACCTATCTATGTGGTTGACAGTCCATTACCAACAGTCACGTCGTGTGTGAAGTCTCAGCTCAGTTCAGTTGTCATCCATCCGGCCTTTCTCTCTTTTCTTCGGTGGCTCTGTTTTCACTCTCAGATGTTACTCATTTCAGACACGTCCTCGGTGCTGACCTTCCTGCCCTCCTGTAACGCTGAATGGCATAAGATAACCTACTAATACTTTTGGGCAGTCATAATAACGGGGGTGGGGGGGGGATAACAGACATGTTTACTGCCGCAGTTAGAGAACAATTCACACGCAGAACCAGAATTCAACACCGGAGTTAGCCCATAAAACTGTCTGACCTTTACATTATTCACGCCCCCCCCGCCCCACCGAAATAATTACACAACAGCTGTGTGAGTCCTCCATCGACCTGAGAAAGCAATAAAATAGAGCCTCGTTAATCAGAAATCACTCGCAGGTCAGAGTTTTTGTGATGTTAGTATTACAAAACACTCCGCGAGTCTAATCCACAGATGAAATAACTACCAGCCACATTAACTTCGGGGATCTTCCGGCAGTGGGGTTCAGGTGGTAGAGTATATTTTCCCTCAACAGTGCCTGGTGTTAGGGTACTACTAATCCTACTGAACATTAACGACCCGTTCTCTCTGGATTGTTACCATGTTTTACGGCTTTTGTTTGTGTGGGTTGTCTAAGTTTATTCATCTGTCGAAGAGTTTTTCAGCCACCAACTTGTGCTACAGAGATGCGCTCATTATAACTCCATAAAAGGGATCTAAAGATTCAGCCTTTCAGAGAATCTCTTACCCCAGCAACTCTCTCAGAGAATCTCTTACCCCGACATATCTCTTCAACTGTGTACCGTAGGACGAGTTCTGTTAAGAAATGCACCCCATCTCACCCTAAGCTGAGGTGTTCAAACGAGTCCAGAGAGGAAAGTATCGGGTGAATGTAGCTACGGTATTGGCCGGCCGACTATTCCAAGTCAACTAGAGAACGGCATCCTGTTGTTGTCTGGAAGGGCTCCAGTGATACCGTCCACATGCTAGAACTGCTGGCGTTGTTTGTGTGTGTGTGTGTGTGTGTGTGTGTGTGTTGCGCTAAGATTACAGGGAAAGCAGAGACAGGTTACTAATAGTATTGATGGAATCTTATATAACATGGCTGGTTGCTGGGGATTTTTCCTTCCTTAAGGAGAACAACAATAACAGCGGTTAGTACTGCTCCTCTCACTCGCTGCTCTTGCACCTCATCCGGCCCGCTTTAGCTCTCCTTCACTCGACAACTCCTCCCATTTGTAGCGATCAGACAAAAACAGACGCAGACGCATACCTGTACAGACACACACAGTCACACTCACATCATTTCATCACAGTAATCAAACACGGGAGGACGTGAATTAAAATCCAGAATGTATTGCATCTACAATACAATATGTTGTACACTGCAACGGAGTCATACATACCCATACAAATACAGTGTAACAGTCCTGTCAGTGTGATAAACCATGGCCTACTGGTTCCATGACCCAGGTAATCACTTCATATTAATCTACCACTGAACCTACTGAACCTATGTCCTGTTTTCAAAATCCCCAAAGTTTGACCTGTTGTACAGCAATGGCTTTAGTATGCATATAACAGAGGGAGGACTATAATCACAAAAACTGACATTATATAATCATCATCACCACCATGAAGCAGGTTATCACACAGACCACCACCTACATATACACATTTTCTTCATCTAATCATGTGATCAACTATACATTCAGACAAACCTTTCATCGCATACTCAACTATAAACTCAGATAAACCTCAGATTGTCTAACCTATCTTTGAGATACTGTTAAGATGTTTGAGACACAGCTGTTTTTGAGAAGATACATTCAATTCTTTTCCCGGATCAAAATTTCCACATTTATAGATTTATTTAATGATAAGAAAACAGGGTTTAAGTAAAAAACAGACAAAAAAAAGTTGTCACTAGTATATAACATTGATACGGTATAACTTCACGTACTCCTGCAAAGCCTGATGGATCTTAGGACATCTTGGCCTACTACGTCCCCTATCCTCCATAATTTGCTTTACTACGTTTATTCCATTAGTATCTTTGGCTTCTGTCTTCACCCTTATTATGTCTCTCAACAGGGTAACATACCTTGTAGGTCATAGTATAATTGAAGAGTGTGTTTCCAAAATAAGATAATCCCCATTTGAAGTTACACCAATATTTGACAACATAAAACCAAAACAAATGTTGCTGCTTTTCAAAGCAGAGTTGATATCCTTAGTCCTTGGTGGACAAAATTATGACTTTTACAGACAGCATCCTCTATATGTTATACTGAATATTGTTTTTGTTTTTCAATTTGGCGATAAGGCATTTTGGAATAGTACTCTTCAACTGGTTTCTTAAGAATTAATTAATCTGAAACAAAACATTATACGCGTGGATGTCACAGTAAATCTAAATCTGGAACAAGATGAAATTACTAGTGTTCAAAGATATACATATGCTTACGTGCATGATAAACATATGTGGATTAGGTATGGCGAATTCAACAAAAGTATTCCAAAGTTACATCATTTAAGGCACTCCATTAAAATATATACCGTGGAGTCGGTTGGACTGCTGTATATAATGGAAGATGTCTAGATGTGCTACTCATCAAAGAGACTAAATAAATAGAACAGAAAAATAATACAATAGTGAATAATCTGTAATAAATACATCAGACATATAATCTAGTCAGTATACACAAGTAAAGCATTCAACAAGACTGAAGCATAACACATTGCTGAAATATGACAGGATGACAATATGAAAGATCTTCTTTCTATTTCTATGTAAATGAAATTTTTCCCATGCTAAGTAAATCTGAAATATGACATGACATGGTGTTACAAACATCCTAAATTCTGTCCCCATTTATGTTTTATGATGTGTTTGATAGAAATATTAGACACAAAAGAGGTAAGTGCGGTCCATCCTGAATATCATTACAAAACATAATATTATTCACCAAGTATAAATAGAATATCTCATCAATCATTTCTGGTCCTTACCTCAGGAAAATCAAAACAGTTAATTTCCTCCATATTCTCCCTGCATTTTCAAGCCATTTCTTAGTTTCTCAGTTTGTTTTCTTAGTAATGTTTCTTTTCCCGTTGTATATTAAAGTGTCTTTATCCTGCTGAGAAGGGGTGTGTCTTTATGACTCTTTCCTCCAAAGTTGCAGTTATACCACTGTGTCGCTCTGCCATAGACCGTTGGCCTTATTGAGCGACGTGTTGCTCCCCTGCTTGTCTGTCTTCATGGCTTGCTCAACGGCTTCTGTCAAAGGGAGTTTATCCTCTGCCTCCGTCTCTCTGTGGTAAAAGTAGTTGAAGTTGGAGACAATAACAGGCACAGGCAATGCAATAGTCAGCACCCCAGCAATGGCGCACAAGATGCCCACCATCTTACCCCCCATGGTTATTGGACACATGTCCCCGTAGCCCACAGTCGTCATGGTGACCACCGCCCACCAGAAGCCATCAGGTATGCTGACAAACTGTGTGTTAGGTTCGTCTACCTCAGCGAAGTAGATGGCGCTGGAGAAGAGGATGACTCCGATGAACAGGAAGAAGATGAGTAGCCCCAGCTCACGCATGCTGGCCTTCAGAGTCTGTCCCAGAATCTGGAGCCCCTTGGAGTGGCGTGAGAGTTTGAAGATACGAAACACCCTGACCAAACGAATAATGCGGAGAATGGCAAGAGACATGTTTTGACTTGAGTTCTCTTGTGGCGTCGTCACCATTTCCGTAAACAAAGTAACAAAGTAAGGGATGATTGATACAATGTCAATAATGTTCATGAGGTTATGAAAGAAATCGCTTTTGCTGGGACAGACCAAAAATCGCACGCACAGCTCAAAGAAGAACCAGACAATGCATGCAGTCTCAATGATGAAGAAGGGATCAGAGAGGGTTGGGGGCTTAGCGCTGGGCGGGGCCAGAGTACTGTAACCTGTGGATTGGTTGAAAGGCTGCGCCACAGTGGGCAGGATTGGGTCCACTTCTTCTCGGAATTCTGGCAGCGTTTCCATGCAGAAGATGATGATTGAGATGACAATAACAAAAACAGACACCAGAGCGACACCTCGTGCCGCATTGGAACTTTCTGGGTACTCAAACAGAAGCCAGAACTGCCTATTCATCTCATTGGTAGGCAGAGGGATCTCCACATCCTTTATGAAGCCTTCGTCCTCTCTGAATTGATCCATAGCCTCGGTCCCTAGCTCATAGAAAAGAATTTCATCGGCGAACACATCCAGAGGAACATTAGCAGGACGTCTGACCTTACCCCCTGACTGGTAGTAATACAAGATCCCGTCAAAGCTAGGTCGGTTCCGATCAAAGAAGTACTCATTCCTCATTGGGTCGAAGTAGTCCATCCTCTTCAAAGGGTCACCGAGGAGTGTGTCGGGAAACTGGTCCAGTGATTTGAGTTGGGTCTCAAAGCGAAGGCCGGCGATGTTGATGATAACTTTCTGGTCACCATCGTCCAGCCCACGTTTATCTACAAACAGGTCCTCGCAGCACTCTTTAGCCAGTCGGGTGAAGATAGTCTCACTCTCCTTGGTACCCTCACTGCTTAGCAACAACTTCCAGTTGGAGATCATACTGGCAGAGCTACTGTGCCCCCGCCTGAGTGTAGTTGGCATTGATGGGGACTGGGGCACTTCCAGTGTTTGTGTCTGCGGGCTGGGTGTGGACGATGAGGACTCCCAGAGGCAGGAGGGCACAGGGCTGAGGTGGCAAGGCGTAGAGGTAAGTTGGGAGGTGTAGAGGTGGTGGTTGCTGCCGGGGCTGCTGTGCTCTGGTGGTACGTCCATCGTGAGAGCCGTGGTCTCATCAGCATCGTTGTCCAGGTCATCCTCCAAGCTGCTGTCGATGTCATCCAAGTCTACCAGAGCCAACTCCATGGCTGCAGGTTAGCCAGAGCAAGGCCCTTGGCCTCAGGCTGAGTCACACACACACACCAATGTACAGATGGGATGGATCAGGCTCAGTCACCAGGATCAGCAGCACAGCTTAGTGGATCCAGCTTGCAGCAGGACTTAGTAGGACAAAACAACAGCCCTAGTATTCAATCCTACTGTTCTCCCTCCAACACCTGTAGAATGAGAGAGAGAGAAAGATAAAGGGAGAGACATATAGAGAAGTATATATAGTATATATAGAGACAAAGAAAGAGAGAGAGAGAGTTTGCCACTGTGTCGCTGACCCATGTCTAAGGGTTTGTTTTCTGTTAATTGTCATCAGGTGACAATGACGTCTGAAAGCACATGCTACATTATGACTCCTTGTTCTTTAGATACCAGTCTGTTTGGAAACCAACAGTGAAAGAAATACAGGTGAGAGACAGAAATATAAGCGACAATGGAAACGCAATGAAAGTAATAGCTAGAGAGCTTTCAGTTCTTAGCAGCAAAGACATAATATTGAATTTCCTGCTGCCTCCTTCAACAGCCTGTCATTGTAGAGGTACTATGGTAAGTCATGCAACAGTCAATCCCCTCGGGTAACCGCTCTCATGATGATTTAGCCTCTGGCGGCAACAGTTTTTGGGGTTCTGGTGTAGCCAGCGCATATCCGGATAACAGATAATGGATATCCGAGCCAAGGCTTTTAATTAAATTAAAAAGCTAATAAAAAGCTAGAATTAAAATAAAATAGCTGATGGATTCCGATATTGCATTTCAGCCAGTGTGTTCCGCCCCTTTTGCTCTGCACACGGACTGTTTACCTGCGTGCAACCAAGGCCCACTCAAACGTGATTGGTCAATACTACTCGGACTACAAACGGACTACAAGCGGAAACCAGAACGCTTCCGATACCAAAATCTTGTCCCGTTGCCTACATTCTGCATTCATATGCAGATATCTGTTTATAGAGATTATGCAACAGTTAATTAGGACAACAAACAAGAGCTACCTTAAAATACAACTAGGAGGCGTGTAACATCCGTAAAGAGCTTCCTTAGGAATTGTAATTGTATGTAACTCTACAGAGTATCTCTGATGTTTCACCCAACTGGACCCAGTATTGCTCAATTGTTGGCACAAACCCACGGCATTTTCTCGGCCGTGGTTCAGCCAAAATGTTGAAACATGGCATCCCCATTCCTACTGTACACGCACATGCCTGGCTGTATCAGTTGTTTACTGCTCTGAACTCTCTCTCTCTCTCTCTCTCTCTCACACACACACCTCACACAACACACACACGCAGGTAAGGAGAGAGAGAAGCACACACTGTGTTCATTCTAATGACCACGATGTAGGCTGAAGGAGAAGCTAGGTAGCGCAAGGTAACTAGGGCTGTGCATACATTAGTACATAATTAACTGCCTGTGTGAGCGATAGTGGAGGCCTGGCTTCCTCCAGACTCAGGGCTCACATTTAAACTGCCCTGTCTCTCCCACATCATTTCCTCTGTCCTTGAGACTGAGATCACGGATACACCGCGACAGCGCGCACCATGTTGCCTCTGTTCTCATTGTGCTGTCTGTTTGTTTGTTTCTGTGACTCTTCATTGCCCTGATAATCACATTAAACACAACAGTAACCTGATCTGTGAGTTGTGTGTGTGTGTGTGTCCGTGCCTGCCTATATGTGGGTGGCTGCATCTATATATGTGTGTGTATGTGTGAGCGCTGATGCCTGCAGATGTTTAATTAAAGACTCCAGAGATGAGTCACCACCTAAACCAATGCCAATGATACCAGCCCTGCTGGGAAAGAGAGAGAGAGAGAGTGAGAGAGAGAGAGAGCGAGAGGCAGAGAGGGAGAGAGAGAGAGAGAGAGAGAGAGCGAGATAAAGAGGAAGATGGAGAGAACTGGGAGTGAGATGACAGGAAAATTGTTGGGAAGACGGATGTGGGTGGAGGAACTGAGGGATGAGTGAGAAGCTAGAGGACATAAGAGAGGAAGAACAAGACGGAAGAGAGGGATAGGGACAGTGAGAGAGAACGGGGGGTTAGATGGGTGGATGGATGAAGACAGGGTGATAAGAGGCCATCGCCGACAAAAGGAGAGGGGAGGGAGACTGTGCAGCAGATACAATGGAAACGAAGATAGATGAAACAAAAAACGTCAGAAATTGTGTAGAGGGAGAGGGGTTAACAAAGGAACGCAGATAGATGCAATTTGCTGGTAAATGAGAGTCTGACGGTAAAAGAGAACAGACAGGGTCAGTTAGAGTCCAACCAGCTGCAAGGCCGGTTCTAAAGTGAGATTAAGCTGGATTATATATCAGATGAACGCTGTGACAACTAAAAAAGCAAATCAGGTGTCAGGTCAAATCCCAAAAGACCCGAATTATTTGGATTCCCCTGT
>OMKK01032811.1:0-16325 GCA_900302305.1 Polymixia japonica | reverse complement strand
GGGCGGACTACACCTGGCGTGCGGAGTGGGAGGCAAACACCTCCAGACTCCGTGATTTTATCCCGACTGCCGGCCCCCTCCCCACCGGAATGGACCTACCCAGGCCAGCGTGGGTGAGGCTAAACCATCTACGGACCGGCGTCGGACACTTCCGCTCATCGATGCACAGATGGGGCTTGGCTTCCAGTGCGGCGTGCGAGTGTGGTGCAGAGGAACAAACCGCAGACCACGTTATCCAGGATTGCCCAATATACCGGGCACCCAACGGTACACGTGGTCTGACGGTCCTGGATGATGAGTCAATGACGTGGCTACAGGGGGCGTGCCCGGATGTATAGTCCGGGTGACCCCTCACACAGACCCGGAGAGGAGAGGGTGAGAGACCCCCTCGACCGGGACCTGGGGCGAGAGGATCAACAACTAGCCCAAACGATGAAGAAGAAGAATAGATTGTTGGTGCCACAGAAAGGTGCTAACCTATAGTAGTAATGCTTACTCCTAAGTGTCTTGGACCGAGGCAGTCTTTGGCAGACCAAAAGAGATTTTTTTTTCTTTCTTTTGGATAGAAAAGAAAAGAATAAAGCAGCAAAGGAATTTATAGAATTTCGTCTGCGATATCAAGATCATTACCTTGTGCTTGTAAAGCTGGTTTGTAGAACCACCGCACTAGTATCGTCTGTACGTAGTTATGCTGCATTTGATTCTATTGTTATTGCAGATGATAGACGGAAAGAAGATCCGTGTGGATGAGGCAGGGAAGCCTGGAGGACGGTCTAGCGGGTACCGTGGGAGCCGTGGTGGATTCCGTGGGAGCAGAGGAAGAGGTGGGTGAGGTTATTTGGGAGATAGGGCTGGTAGTGCAATTTGGTTTGTTCCCCATTTGTCCATGCCCTGTCTTACCATTCCTGTGTGTCTCTTGCACTACTTGTGTCACAACAATATAGCATTTTAAATTTTATTTATTTATTTATTTATTTATTTTGCACGTTAACATGCTAGTTTTGAAGTGGAATGATGGCCTGAATTCAGTTATTTCTGCAGGAGTATTGTTTAAATGTGGGGGGTCAAGGTATTTTGGTATTTTGAGACAGGCTCGCTGCTAAGCCCATTCCAACATCATTTCTAGTAGTTGTTCCAGGTTAAGAATGGCTTTTAGGATATTTATATCATGACATTGGACAATTGTGCTGTAATTGCAATTGTAATTGATTTGTTTTTAGCCGGGCTGAATAATAATGATTTGATTGCATTTACATTTTTCCAGCTGTGGGGGACACTTTTCCAGTTGTTGGGGCGCCATCACAGCTAAATGACTAAAGGAAACACTGGCTTCATTAAAATGAACACCAATAATTGCATTATTATGCGCATGTAAACGTAGCCACTGCCTGAATGGGTTTCAATCTTCTAATCAGTACTTGGCTTGTTTGCATAACATTGAAACAAAAATCCTAGTGCCGTAAACAGTGCGATCACACAAAATTGTCCAAAACTTCCAATCTCAAACTTTTCCCTCCTCAATCTTGGTGTCCGTGTCTCACCCTCTCTTAGGTGGTGGCTATGGTGACAGGAGTTATGGAGACCGCAGCTTTGGTGGAAGCAGAGGCTACAGTGGAGGCAGAAGCTATGGTGGTGGCAGGAGCTATGGAGGGGAAGACAGGAGCTACGGGGGTGGATACAAGAGTAGTGGTGGATACTCTGGAGGCAGTGGATACAGGGATGACAGGTAAAGACCATAGACGGTATCACATAAGTATCACAACACTGGTAAGCAGCACAGGTTAATGGTTGAACATTGACACCATGCAATTATTAAACTGATTTGTGAGGTGACAAACCTCCTCTATACAAAAGAAATTCAAAGAAATTATTTTTAGTAAGTCCTTTCTCACTGTCTAAACTTATTTTACTGTGTCAGGGCTCAGGGAGGCTATGGAGAACACTCATACAGAGACCGCTATGAAAGCTATGGTGAGTATCACAGTGATAGAACCTAAGTAGGTTATTGTGCAGCCATATAGAAATATGAAAAGTCCTCATCACATGTCAGTAAGACTACATGCTGCTGAAAGCCCAAAAACCTTCAACCTCTAGGATTAGAAACCCTCAACCTCTAGGATTAGAAACCCTCAACCTTTAGGATTAGCATGTTAAAAGTTGTCCACATCCGCTCAAAGACTCCCATCTCCTCTTTAGAACCTGAAGTCAAATCTGAATTTTCTAGCGTTCACTTCAACTTCTTGACAAGAAAAAAGCACGCATTTCTCCTTTTAGACAGTAAAAAGCACAATCATATTGTCCTTCAACCTAATGTTCCTTGTTCGTATAAGAGAGAGTAATAGAGAGTTGTGATGCAAAATAAAACAAATTAGTATACGCTTTGAGTGTTCTGTGTGGAAAAATGTCCAAATGCTGCCTCAGTTTCTTTACACTTGTGCCTACTTCTTGTCCTCAGAGTAAAAACACAAAAACACTTCCTGATTGCAAGATCATCACCCTGGCTGTATTTTTATCTTTTTATTCTTTTTAAATGTGTGTTCTTTGAAGACCATTTTGGGGTTTTTGGAGGGGGTGCTTTTTGTGTTTGTGGTATATGGTTCTGTAGACTTTTCAGTTATGATTTTTTTTTTCTGTATCCTCTCAACAAGAGTAGTAGTTAAGAATCCTATAGGTTATACATTGGTGTCAGTCTTCATGCTCCGTACGTTTCCTAATAATTATTTTTGGTTAATATTTTTTCTCCTGGTTTAAATGTAACTAAACCCTGGGCAATGATCTAAAATACATTTAAAACACCTGTTCTGCTGAATCGCTTGGTGAGATCTATGATGCTGTTCAGCACAGCCTGATAGCTTCTACATCAAACTCAAAAAGCCACAAAACATAAGTTACAAAGTTCTCGGGAAAATGTTTGTCTTTGACCAGAGTAGTGGAGAATTCTGGCCTTTTCAACTTTGAAATCCATTCAACCTGCTCTTGAAGCTCGGCAAGCTGTGATATACTCTCAAGGTCTATGCCAATGTCCCTTCAGCTCTGTTATTCATTCCTTTGGTGTAGCAATCATTGAGTGCTCACTGGGAGCACTGATTTCTAGCAGAATTCTTTGCATGATGTTACTGAGGAAGTGTAAACACCTACTAGTTAGGCAAATTAACTGTGACTGGTTAAAGGGGCTAGATAGTGAACAGAAACACATTTTAAACTATAATCTAAACGTATCTAGTACTTCACTGGTTAGTTCATTTAATTTACTTTGGGTCATTTTGTTTTTTGAGATGCAGCTGTCCTGTAGGTTTTCCCCTAAAGAAGGATTGGTTGGCTTTTCCTGAAATACCATATGCATTTTATTGATTAGGGTCATGTTTGGTTGTTGTGGTAGCCAGCACTGGCAGTAAGATGATATCCTTAGCTGGCTAACATTTAAAGTCCTGAACTAATCATTCAACTATTCATTATCTATTCAGAAAATAATCATGGGTTTATATACCCTGTCAAAAAAGTATCAAAGAATTTTTATTGCCATTGCCAAAAGTGTTTTTGGCTTCACGAGACAAACCATCTCTATTTAAGGACTCTAGCCAGAGTCGGCGCACTATTTCTAGAAACTCATGCAGATTAAATCAAGAAGGCTTTCTGATATTTTTTTTCCCACTTTCTGCCAATACACCCTGGTAGTTTACATTTTGAATAAGCTATTTTTCAGCTAGCACATGCAGTTCAGGTCTGCAGAGTTTTAGATAATATTGTTTACCAAGAAAATCTAATTTGAGCATATATATAACTATATATATAACTAAATATGAGATGAGACTTCAGGGTCCATATCCCTGAATGCCACAATTTTTTGAAGATGCAAGGTCAGAACCAATTATTGATTATCGATATAGGATAGCAATCATACACAAATTGTCAAATTGTAGGGAAAGGCATATGGACCCAAAATCATGTTAAAAGAGGACAATGCATGTACATTATTAACTTCGAAATATATGTTTATCCATTGTTAAATCAATAAAATTGTGCTTTCTAGACCCTTTTAAAAAATACTTGCTCCTAAATGCTCCTAGAAATGGGCAGTTGCAATCTTCTGCAGAACTGATCTTTTAGGAACACCACCTCAAGAATAATGTCATTTTCAAGAAATGTGCTCTATGTTTTGTGATTTTCAATACTTCTATATTGTTTATTCTGGCATCATGAAGCCCTATTAAAACAATCAGATGAAAATGTCCTGATTTCTTGTGCCTCCAAAAGAAAAAATCCAGTTGAAATATATGATGCTCAAGCAGTATAAATCTAGTCAGAATGTAGTGAGATAAAAAGAAAAGGCTAGTCTTCGATTTAGCAAAGGACAGGTGGCTGTCAAATATGGGATCTTGTAAGCTTGGCTGGGTATAATTTCCTTGAGAAAATGTATCTTGGGTTGGTTTTCTTTGGAGGCTGTAAAGTGGTCTTCCAAGATGACTGGGGCCTCATTTATAAATATTGCTTTGCACAAAAAAGTGGCACAAACGGGGGTGAAATGTGCGTATGCATCGGAAATACCGACTCCGTCAGTAGGCTATAGCAGTGAAATCAGGTGCGAACTTGAACTTGCCACTTCAAACTTCTAATAGGATAAAATCCCAGAGGAACATCCAGGTCATAATCATTTATTTGTTGTTTTAATCTAAACGGCGTCTAGTTTGCCCAAAAAGTATCTCCTTATTTGCAATCAACTTTTATTATAGGCTCATAAATTGTGTGTCCCAATTAATTGCCATGAATTCAAGGTGTTAAAGTAACTTGACAGATTGACTGACTGATTGATTGACTGATTGACTGATTGATTGATTGTCACAGGGTTATAAAAGGGGTGCAATGACTGTGTGTAATGGTGCGCAAACAATTGTCTTGCGCTCTGACATGGCCATTTTCTCACATAGTGATCAGTGATCAGCACATTTATATGCATATAAATATTCATAAAGGGCGTTTCTTGCCCATATATGACTAATTGTGGGCATTACGGGAGTGGATGTTGAGGCGCGTTCACATGCCCAAAATTAGGAGTTGATTGGGATTTAAACATAATAAAATTGCATACAGGTCTGCGTACGCACGGTTTTATAAGTCTGAATTTGTTTTGCCAATTTTCAGCTTTTGTGCGTACATACACTTTTTAGTATGGATCCTGCACACTCTTTTATAAATGAGGCCCCTGGTCTGCTAAGGCTAGATTGGGTAGTGAGGGTGGGCTGCTGGGATGTGTTAAGAGACAGTTAGGCTAGGAATTGAAATGTCCTCCTGGTGCTGCTTTTGCTGGTTCTGTCATAATGCTTCATTACACCCAAAAGCTCTGTCTGCTATCGTTTTGGAAATCAACAAAGTCCTTGGAGAGTGTTGGGCCTACCGACACGTGAATCCTCCTGTCTCTGGCGAAAGCTGCTTTCTTGGCTAGTTCATAATTGGAGATAGGCCAGTAATGTGAGGTAACAATTTTTGCTCTCCTGTTCGCATCCCTCAAACAGTTCTCATTTTGATGTCCCATCTTATATCCTATCTACTTCTTTCCACTTTACCCAAATAGTCAACGCTGTCACTTCTTGCCAGGCCTTGGCTGTTACTGCCCAATTCCTAAAGAAATGAATGATGTCATCCAGTAGCACATCTTGTCTTTTGGAACTAGTTCTCATAAATGAAACAACAAGGAGCTTTGGAAAATTCTATTACCTACAATTTGCTTTTGACCCCCCCACATCTCCGAAACTCACCTAAAACTTTATGGTTCTTCTACCGATTACCAAGTTGTCTTCATCATAGGATGTAGACTGATCTCACATTTTTGTTTTGCGTGTCAAATGTATCCCTTTGGTGCAGTGTAATTTGTCGAATTTCATTTTTAATTTAAATTTTGATTGAAAGAATTGTTTTTGTCCTTTATTCTTAAAACTAACTTGATCATTACTCTATATTTTGTCTCTATACTGTACATTGACATTCAACTGCATGTCTTTTTGTGTCATTTTGCTCACCTGTGTTTGTGTGCTTAAAGTTAATTGCCTTTTCCTTTCACTTAATCAGGTTAAAGCAGTTTTGAATGAGGATGACTCGCCTTTGTCTGGTGGATTACTTGATTGCCTTTGGTCTTCCGTCTACATACAGGTCCAAGGTTGGTATCAGTCCTCAAACTGGTGTATTACAAAAGATTTGGGTGATGCTTACTAAAGGTGCATCTTTATTACACTCCTCAGAAAGTCAATGCAACAGTATACAGTCTTATGAGATGTAAAGTGATTAATACAATGATTCAATCTGGGCCACCAAGTAAAGTAGAAGAAGAAGAATTTACAAAGAAACAAATGTAATTGTTAATAATGTCATATCTCTTACAGAATCTGTATATGATGTTGGGCCTGAGGAATGAAAGAGAAAATGTTCAACTTCATCAGTCAAAGCCTGCAAAACGAAGAGGCCAACATGCGAGAAGACCAGTTTTGTGGTTGCCTGTCTTGGGTATGGGTGTATATATAATTACACTGTATAGGCTGCTGTGATGTAACTTGGAATATAATAAAGCATGAACATAGCCTGCTGCTCAATGGAGCAAAAGAAAACCCTTCCTTATTAAATCTTGGGCAAATTTTACACTTGTATTTCTGCAAAATCAACCCTATTTAAAACCCGAACTCCCATGTCCCAATGTTTTTATTTTGTGGTTAGACATTACAGTAAAGTGGCAATCTTGAAGATCTCACAGGGGTTTCATTCTCTTTCGGCAGTCAAGAGAAGTGGTAATTGCAGATGTGTTTTTGGACCGCACTTCAAAGGGAAAATGCGCCACTAATGCTAATTTGAATGCATGGTGGGAAAGTCGCCACAGACACCCAGTTCTTAATACTCATTCAAGGGCTTTCATCAGTGGGCCATAGCCTCAATCACCATTGTGTTACCTCATTCAGCAATAGATAGTAACTTAACAGACACTTACTGTATTTAAATGAAAATCTTGCCACTTTAAAGCCTAATTAATGTTAGACCAGATGTCTGATGCGATTTATTTGATCAAATTTGTCTTAGGTTCAAGATGAAGACTTGCAGAAATTATTGCAATGGGGCGGCATGGCTCAGGAGGTAGAGCGGCTGCTTCCTGGTTGGATCCCCGGCTCCTCCAGAGAGTGTGTCGAAGTGTCCTTGAGCAAGACACTGAACCCCTAAACTGCTCCTGATGAGCAGGTTGGCATCTTGCATGGCAGCCTCTGCCATCAGTGTGTGAATGTGAGGCCTATATTGTAAAGCACTATATAAATGCAGTCCATTTACCACGCTGTCTTGGTCCCACCCTGTACAATTGCTCCCTTCCATGTTATAGTTTTAACCCTTGTATGGTGTTTGGGTCTGTGGGACCCGTTTTCAATGTTTACTAAAATAAAAATTATACAATTAATTATTTTTTCAACCTGAGACTTGTTGACTCATTTTCTGTGAAGAACATGTAAAAGAGCACATTCTCATTGAGTGCAGACTGTGCACCCCCCCTACACATTTTTATTACATATGTGGTGTTTGGGTCCACTGGACCCGAGGGTAATACAAGTGTGGAAATTGTAGGTGAAAACAAGTAAACATTGTAAAAAATGAAACAAAAAGGTTTGCCGTGTACCTTCACTCTGTCGTCCTCCTACCTGGGCCTGTTGATGATCAGCTTATGCCATTTAGGCATAACAGGCAGTACATACCACCCAAACCTGCAAAATATGGAATCAAAATCTGGGCTGCCTGTGATGCTGCTTCATCATATGTATGGAACTTGTGTAAGTGTATATGGAGGAGCCCCTGGAATGTGGGTTGTCCTGGACATGACACGGGGACTCTGTGGCTACAACAATTTAGCTGGTGACTGGCTACAGCAGCAAAACAAGAACCCTATCCTGGTGATATTCTTCAACATCTTGGACATCTCAGCATATAACGCTTTTGTCATCTGGATGGCGTTGAACTCAGATTGGAACAGAGGGAAACCAATTATATCCAGAGGAGATAGCTCTTTTTCAAGGAGCTGGGCAAGGCATTAGTAAGACCTCAAATCCAGAGAAGACAACATATCCCAAGGACCCCAGCTTCTGCAGCCATTATGAGGAAGATTCAGGAGGAGGATGCTGGTGCCCCATCTGCCTGACCCACAGAACCACACTCCAGTACTTGGAAGTAAGTGTGAGTGGTGATGTTGTATGTGTGTGTGTCTGACTCTCCTACCTTGGCCTGCTGTAACTATATACTCTGTGTGTGTGTGTGTGTGCGTGCGTGCGTGCGTGCACCGGTAGCAACAAGAAGTGCTGCAATGTGTGTGGACCCAAGGACAGGAAGACAGTAAATATGCATCAAGTGCAAGAAATACATTTGCAACACACAGCAAAACTCTGTCCCTGGTGGTGTGTAGACCGGCATGAATTTGTGTTCAATGGGACTCATTTATCAGTTCCATAAAATACTATGTAAAACTTGTTTTTCCAATTTGTTCATCTTAAAGCAATAAACATCAGTAGTGATGAAACCTTGTTTAATTTATATTTGTTCAAGATAAACTTAAACAAAATAAATATATTCCTCCCGTGTTTTTTTTTACAAAAATCACATTTTATCACAAAAAACTGTAAATTGTATCGTGGTTAATAAAGTAAAATATAAATTTCATATCTATTTTTTTAAACTGTTGAGTTATTTGCGTCTGTTCGTGCACAGGGTTGGCTATAAATTGCAATACCACCACATCGTCATCGTACATTTTATATGGACTGTACCAACTTCATATTCTGCCTGAGATAGCACAAGCAGCGGGTAGGAGTAGACGTATATTCAAATGTTGCCTGGCCGTCAAATCCGGTCTGTGTAGGCGGGACTTAAACCGGTGCGGGTCTTTTTCCCATCCGTCGTTGTACAACTGGCTGCGTGCGACTGATTTCTACGGAGTTTTCCCGTGGGTAATTGAGTTTTACATTACATATATGTGTTCAGATTATTTTCTTGTGTTAATTCTAACTTGTATAAGAAAATACCACATTAAGTCTTTCGGTGCTGTAAACGTTTGGTTGTAGGCCGCACGATGCCGAGAGAAGGCCGGGTTATAACGGGTTGGGTTAGCATGTAGGTAGGCTATGCCCAGGGCTAGCTAAATACTTAACGTCTTACTGGTCGTTAACATCCCTAACCTTACTTATTTTAATATATCCTCTTATCCCTCGACGCTTTTTCGGGAGTAACCTGGACTAGTCCACGGCAGGTGTAAGGATGCCCGAGTTATAGCAATCGAGGTTTTAAGGCCTCGCCGTGAATAAAAACGCGCAACATACGAACAAAGGGGATTGAATTGAGGCCTAACGTGTGAGGAAGCGGGAAGCGCGCGTACGTACTGCCGAGGCGCACGAGCTAGCCCTCCTCGTGGAATGATATCATAGCTTCTGTTCTTCTTTCTAGCTACAGGTTAAACGAATTATGTCTTCTGACGAGGGGAAGCTTTTTGTCGGTGGCCTCAGCTTTGATACCACTGAACAGTCACTGGAGGATGTCTTCGCAAAATATGGTCAAATATCTGAAGGCAAGTTGAATAAGAAGGAACTCGTTGGGAGATAATCTGGAATGTTCTGTTTTAAATATTAAATTACAATTTGCGTTGATTCACACACACTCAACTAGTATTTCTTCTTCAGTTGTTGTTATCAAAGACAGGGAGACCCAGAGGTCCAGAGGCTTTGGTTTTGTCACCTTTGAGAATCCAGACGATGCCAAGGATGCCATGCTAGCTATGAATGGCAAGGTAAAACGGGTCTAATATAAGGTTTAAAAATGAAATAAAATTTATTTTAAAATATGTACTGGAATACTAAAGCATTTCTGGAAAGAAAATCTGAAATCCACATATTTGAAACCCATAATTTAGATTATACATGTTCTCTGTGTAGTTTCTCTTTTACTCTGTTCTTGTCATTCCTTGTCTTCTCTATAGTCTCTGGATGGCAGGCAGATCCGTGTTGACCAGGCTGGTAAATCAGGTGGTGGCAGTCGTTCTGGTGGTGGTTTCCGAGGCGGTTCTGGTGGAGGTGGAGGATACTTTGGCGGTAGGGGCCGAGGTGGTGGTGGACGAGGTGGGCGTGGATTCTCACACGGCAAGTTTATTGCTTTTTTTTTTTTTTTCAGTCTGTAAAATAAAGTCAAGACTAGAAATTGTGTGCCATCTGGAATTGGCTATTTATCAGGACTATTTGGTTTCAGGTGGCAGTGACCGGGGCTATGGCGGAGGTGGCGGTGGTGGAAGGTACGACAACAGAAGTGGAGGCGGCTACTACCACAGAGACAGGTGAGCACTAGGTCTTAAAACAACTAGCTAAAATAGTCACTGGCCAAAGTTGCCTTATCAATTAATGTATTTTGATAAGATGATTAATTGTCTCAAGTCGCCAACTTGGTTTCTAGTGCATAAATAGTACTGATAAAATGTAGTCGTCTCACCTACTGTTGAGCATTTGTTCCTTCTGTACTGACCATTTTCTCTTGTTTGTCTTAACAGGGCCCAAGGAGGAGGATATGGAGACCGTTCAGGAGGTTCGTACAGAGACAGCCATGATAGCTATGGTGAGGCTTCTTAGTTAAGCAAGAACACCATTAGTCAACAATAGGCAGCCAACCCAGTGCCTGTCAAGCCACATCCTCTTAGCTGCTGATTGGAATCAGCCCATTGGTTTTCAGTTCAGAGATGGTCTTTCAACTTTCTAACTGGAGTGGCGTCATCATCAGGCTGGCTTTGACTCTATTGGTCTTGAGTCTGGTTGCACTAAGTGAGGTTTTAGGTTTCAACTATTTAGACAGGCAGTATTTTAATCAACAATCATATGCAAGATGTTCTATGCATGTATAGTCTGAGTTATAAGGGCAGTATTGGCATCCAAAGCCTCAAACTAGGGCCGGCTTTTTAATGCTGGATCCTGTTGGACCTCCTTCCTTCACCCTCGGCTTGGGTGCACAGCCTTGGACCTACTCATTAATCAAAGGGCTTTTTCTTCTTTGAACAGGGGTTGGTGGTGTGCTCATTGACGCCCAGTGAGGCCTCCTGTAGTTGAAATATGTTGGAAGAAACAATATGTTGATGGTCCAGTTTAGCACTCGACTGCAGAATTGGTTCTAAGGTAGGCTTACTGCAGTCTGCAAAAATTGTCTCCATGTTGAGCATTCTCCAGGATTCCTCCATTGGTCATGGAAAACCTGGAAAAATCATGGAATTTTAAATTGGTTCTTTTATGAAAAAAGTTAAATAAAAAAAACTTGGTAATGACATGAAAATTTAGTTCATAATCCCTTTTCAACCAGTCAACTGTTTTCCACTAAGGTGGTTCGGAGCCGGTGCCTAATCTCGAACCGGTTCTTTGCGTTTCGACAGCAAAAGAACTGGCTCTCAGCCAGGAAAACTGGTTCCAGAGCGGCACCAACACATAGCTGGTCTAGAACCAAGAACCACTTATGTCCGGGGATGGGAGCAGGATTATGGTGACTAACCAAGACCAACTAAAACTTTGTGACCGCCATTTAATTACCTTTCAATAATTTAAATAAATATGAATTCAATAAAATAATTAAATAATTTGGCTCTCTAGCCTGTGGAAAAGCAAACCGGTTCACAAGTTCAACAAACTGAACCGGCAGTAGCACCAGCCCAGAACTAAGGTTGGCGTTGGTGGAAAGGGGTTATGTTTGATGTTAAACTTCGCTGCTAACAGATTAAACTATCCTTAAAGGATAACAAATATAAGGTTCCAAGTAGTTATAGTTAGCCTTAACTAACCTCAAATCAGCTATTTAACAAAATGGTGTAGAATTTAAACAGACACATTAAAGTCATGGAAATTGTGCTTTGTGCCCTGGACTCGGGTCCTTAGTAAAAATGCACGGGAATTGTTTCTCCAACCGATCTTAGAAGAAGCTCTTGCTTTGTATTTAATGCGGTATTGTCCTTGATGCAGTTTCGTTCATTATTTTTATTTATTTTTTCGATTTCCTTGTCTAACATGGAAATTTTTGCTTTATAGTATTGCAGCACAAGAAGAATATTATAAGAACGGTTACATTACCTTATTTAAATATTCGTATTTTTTTTTAATCATCTTTCACTGACTCAAATGGTATTTAAATTGGTTATGAAAGACTTTTTTTTGTCTTGCAGTATTAGATTTGTTGGCTTTTGCCAAGTGTTTAGTTTGCCCCAAATATTAGTGCTTGCAAAGTATAAATGTTTTTCCTATCGACAATTGGTTATTTTTGGTATCTTGGAGTAGTGTATACTTTGATGTGGCGTTAACTAGGCATCTCGCTACCAGAAAGAAGTATCTATCTGCAAAGAAGGGTTCAGTAGTAGGGCTTCTCCGAGACATTTCCCGTGTTTCCATGGAATCCTGGTAACCTATTTTATCTCTCTGACTTCCTCATCTTAGGTGACGATGGTGGTTGGTAGCCTGGCATGGTGGGTGTCTGTCGTCTAGGCAACATCCATATCACCCTTCTCACCCGCAGCCCCATTTGGATGACAGCGGACCTAGCTGGAATTCCATTCTAGCACAGAACTTGCTGCACCAAACGTTAAAAAACATTTTTTTGAAACCAATTAAATAGATAAGAGCAGTCCTGGATAAGTTCAGGGGAGGGCTGGCTTGCACTCTGAGCCGTCCTGACAGGTCCTTTTCCAAGTTTTGTTTTTTAACATTTGTTTTCCCATCAAGCCTTCTCATTTTGTAATTGATCTGAAGAGAACAAATTTGATTTATGCATTGTTAAGTGCGCTATGTCTCACTTGGAGCTCCGCACACATTCATACAGAGACAGAGCCTAGAAGGCAGGGAATGTATCTCAACTAGAGAATGTTCATGCGTTTTGTGGTTTGATACCACTCTGCTCTCCGTGGTGGTGAGTCTGAAGAAAAGGGAATTCATCGCTGTCCTTGTTTGCGTATTCTGTGTGAAGGAAAAGAGGATAAGGAGTAAAACATTCTATAGGACTGGGTTCATATTCTAGTAAATAAATATTAAACACTCAATGTTCAGTGGATCACAGGCTTCTTCGGTCAGAAATATCCTTGTTTTCTCAAAAGTATGACAATACAAATGGAGTTGTTTTAAGGTATTGTTCTCAACATAGCATCATATTGATTTTTGATTTTTTTTTTCTTTTGTTTTTTGTTTTTTTAAGCATGCTATAATTTTGTTTGTATTTTTCTGAAATAAAAAAAAAGCCTTTACAAATGTCTGCCCCTTGTTTCAGGTTATAATGTTTGTGTGTTTATGTGTTATGTTTTATTTAGAATATTGCTGTGATAATCAGTGCTGATTACTTAAAGGAGCATTTCATCTACAGTACGTTGGGATACTACTGCCGCTCCTTTGGGGCCAATTTTGCACCCGTATTTTTACACTATGCTGCTTGACTATTGGGTATGTGGCTGGTTGCGGATGGCTTTCATGTCTAGTACCAGTGGTTTTAAAGAATATATAAATCGACCTAACTGCAGAATGAAGGTATTTTAAATTAGGCCGGAAACACTGAATCATTGTAGCTGATGTTTGAGTAAAGTAAGTTAATTTCATCGGTATGCTGAAATAATGCAGCAGGATGGCATAGTGGTAAAAGGGACCGTCCTATAAGTACTAGGATACAGGTTTAATATCTGGAACGTATAAATAAAGTAGGAGTACATGAGAAACGCACAGGATTCCCAGCTCGCTGGGTTGTCATGTCTAAATGCTGAACGAGTTGAAGATGGCGGGTTACTTGTGCGTGCCATGTAGGAAGTGAGGTAAAGTGCGTGTACGGTGTCCGTGTGGCCTCTGCTTTTATTCCTGACGAGTCATCAGTTGTATATATTTTGTTGAGGTAATGTGCTGTTGCACTCAAATGAGCTTTAGTTCATATTACGATTGTTCTGTAAAACAAATGCTTATATACTGGAAAGTCACCCTTGGCAGGTATTCATTGTGAGCATAGTACAGCTCCAGGGTCTATCGCATAATGACAACCTAGAAACCAGAGGGGTGTTCCATAAAGTGCGCTAAGAAAAGCGGGGATTCATTTCTAAATTGTGACTTGGTCAGTCTAACCTAACAAGTCAGTCGGGGTTAAAGTAGTCCCATAAAGGCAATTTCAGGCTCACGCTATCAGTAATTCAAGACAGGTTCAACTAGTCGAGATAACTGCGCATGTGCGCTATTCTTAGAAAGCCGACAGATCCAACATGAATCTGATCGACGCAGTGAACGTCACGGTGTTGTCAGATTGGTGCTTGTGTTTCTGACATTGCAGCGACTTTACGAGTAACAGGACTGATGGAGCGGGGATTATCCACGGCCACCGAGCAGATCTTATTAGTGGTTATTAAAAATTAAATTCAAATGTAAAAGTATTTTGATAAAACCTAATTAAATCTTGGGCTCAAATCATCCCTACAAGTGACAGAAGAATAAAATAATAATAGCCACATCAGTAGTTAACAGTAGAACTGCAAACAATATATTATTTTATATATTGTCTATTGGTCATCAGGTATGTAGTATCCAAATGCATAGACCTCTATCCTCTATTTTCTCTATAGGTCTTAGATCATATAGCAATACATTTAAAATCAAACAAATTACACCTGTTTAGTGGGTCTATTGTTGGAGTCAATATATGTAGCATACGCCTAAACGTTTCAAATGATATGGGACGCATATGCACGTATATCCTATCATTTATCATTATTTAATTGATGTGTTTTCTATAAACTTTACTATTTTGCCGGGAAGTTGGTGCTAAAATCATCGTTTTCTAGTCGGGTCAGTGGTACAGGAACCCATGCCGTGGGGCAGGCTAGTTTCCAAGCATAAATTGCCATAGTAACTGAGTTTAAGGTATGTTGAACTTGGTTTATGAAACATTGGAAATGAGTCAGGCTAATTTGATAATCTCGCTTTATGGAACAGGCCTCTGGTTAGTTTGAAAAGCTCAGAAATTCACTCCAAATTCACAGAACTTATTGTTTACTTTCTATTTCAGGCCAAGACGTCAATGTTGTTGGGTTTTTTTTTTTACTGTTTTAATACATTTTCTACACTAGATGGCAGTATTGTCTTAACTGTTGCGTGAATCCACATTTAAAAGAGAATAGGTACATGAGCACTGATCACCGATTAGAGCAACACAAGGAAGCAGCAGTTTATTAAGTTAAAATAGGATTTAAAGAAACTCAAAGTAGGCGCACAGAACAGAACATAGAGACAATATAGGATTCGGTATAACAAAACAAGAAATGTCATGTCTCAAAGCAGGTTGTGTTTACACACAAAGAACCAATAGTCGTGATTTGACAACATCCCGATTGGCAGTGGAGCTTCAGTAGGTCTAACCTAGAAAATTCATCAATACTATATTGTTCATCAATTGTTCATCAATTCAATAATTCTTATAATTTCAATGGTTTCAAACCAGCTATGAGTCACCTTCATAAATCATCATGAATTACATAAGAATTGCTACAAAGATGTTACATTTACAATAGTGACATGTTTTGAGTCAGTCAAGCAACCAGAAATGTAAATCGTTAAGTGATTTGGGGTTCATTCTTTTCTCAAGCCAAGCTGATGGTCCTCTTAATCCAGTCATTATATTTAGGAATCATGGTGAAACCATGGATTAGTGGACCTCTATCGGGTGGATGTGGTTCAAAGGTGAAAGACACCACACCATACGCCAGGCCATCTTCACAGACCAGCGGACCACCAGAGTCACCCTGGAAGTACATATGTACAATGACTGACACAATGCTTTCTGAAATTAACCAGTGAACAACAGTCAAGTGTCTCCTTGCAAGCAAGTGTCACTAGTCTAATTTTCTTTTAATTTAATAAATGTACTTACAGAGGCAGGTCCATTCTTTCCCTTAGAGCAGTACAAGTGGTCTTCAGCACACAGGTCATTGTCAATGAGTGTCACATTGACTTCCATGAGCCTGGAAGTCATTCTATTTGTTGCCTTGTTTGAATTACCCCAGCCACAGACCAGACAGCGTTTTGGCAGTATTTGATCACCTTGGCCTGGCAAGCCAATGGGTCTCACACGCTCGTTGAATTGTGCTTTATTTCTCAACTTGGGGATAGCAGGGACAGATAGAAAGTACTTAATACTCACAGTTGCTTGTTTTCTAAATACATTCCCAGTTTACCAAACATTCAATGATTTAAAAGTCTCAATAATCTGTCCTGTCTACATGATGGAACATGATGGAAAATAATAAAAATAATTTATAAAAGAAAAAAATAATAATACTAAATGTA
>OMKK01032804.1:0-20319 GCA_900302305.1 Polymixia japonica | reverse complement strand
CTTAATCAAACAATTAAATAAAAATAAGACACCCACAGATATCATTTAAATATATATATATATATATATATATATATATATATATATATATATATATATATAATATATAATATATATATATATTTCTTTTTGGTTTCATTCTCAAACACCTTTGGACCACTGGAGATTCCTCTTTGAATCCACTGAATTCGATTTCCCCCACATGGACTCCGCGAGGCCCTGAGAAATGTCTTCCTTTCCTACACCAGACTTATGAAGGACAGACTGGCTGTTGTTAGTGTAAACCATTAAGACTGGCTCATCTTTGATGCACTAATATCCAGCTCCCCAGAACCATTTCTATCAGGTCATCTGCTGTGGAAAAGGCTGTAGCCATCAGAACCATCACTATGGGATTTGTATAGCTGCTTAACCTTTGACTATAAACTTGTTTTGTAGTAGCCACAACACCACTAAAAGCTGAAAGCTGCTCCCAGCCCTGCAGTAATAACACCCTTGGGATTTCTTAGTGCCTTTCCTTCTCTTTCAACACCTGGCAGCTGCCAGCACAGCTCAAATATCAGCTACCATCATGGACAACACTGATAGACTGGAGCACAAACCAAAATCTATCTGTCAGCCAACGGGCAGATGATGTGATGTCAACCTCCATGATCCATGGTTCTTTCTCTGTGGTTTAGTGAGAGGCTAATATGAAGCAGCTAATCAGTTGAGAAGCTTCACTCTTTTATCAAACTTTGAGCCGTCCAACATTGTCAATGTGGTTCAGCGCTTGAGAAGATCATTTTCTACAAATCGTATCTGTTCTCCATTGATTGTTATCTAAGTAATAAAATTAAGTAACAATGTAACCTTAACTATGTATCTTCAAAGGCTTTGAATTTTCACACAGCTCCCACGATGCTCTTATTGTATTCAGGAAGAAGTATGTCATCGCTACAGATGCATGGGACTGTACAGAATCTGACAACCTAGTTCTTTCAGTACAGCACACACCATTGGAGATACACATTGTTCTGTGGTGGGGGCTTGAAACTAAAACTGTTTCAAAGTACATCGTGATTAACCCTTTTTTGGGCAATGGAAAGACTGGTCATAATAACAGTTGCTGACTAGATACTTACAGGTAGAAAGCTGATACGTGGCACGGTCGACCGAAACATCACATGCCTGCAAGCAGAGAAGAGAAGGGAGGAAGTGAAGTGAGAACACAGGAGAACACAGAGAGAAGACTGAGAGAAGAAGAGAAGCAGGCCACGCATGATCAGAGGGAGAGAAAATGAGAGAGCAGGTTGACGACTGCTCCTGTTGTGAGAGGATGAGAGAGAGAGAGAGAGAGAGAGAGGGAAGAGGAACAGTCCTGTGATCAAGGGACGATTCACAGGCTGTCTCGGCTGTGATTCAAGGGCCGATCTGAGAGAGCCTCGGAGCTGAAAGGAAGCAGTTGAGAGCTTACTTGCAGGGGATCTTCTCCACCGGTTTCTCTGCCACGTTGTAGTCACATGGCGAAGTGTTTATATTCTGGTATAACAAAACAAGTCAACATCAAGCATTATTTGAGAATATGGTTATATTGCCATGAGATTTTTTGTCTATCGTGTTATGTTGCCAACCATTTGTTTGTTTCCAACAACATAATTGCATTGAGTCTTATCATCAATTAAGTCTAAACTAGCATAACGCAGTATTGTGATGTACAATCGGATGTGCAGCTGCCACAAAAAACATGTCATGACAATGTCAAACGCACTGCTAAAACATAACAATGGACGAATAGTACAGCACCCCTTTGCTTTGGACAATGTGCTAGAACCCAGGGTGCAGGCGTAGGAGAGAGGTCTCTACCAACGTTAAGTTCGTAGTTATGTAAGTAATACAAGGTGCAAGAAGCATCCCTGCTTTCTATGGCCCCGGGAGAACGTCTTCCTAGAGCCACACACCCTCACCTTGTCCCTGATGCCCAGGGTGATGTCAAGCCGGGGGCAGTTCTTGAAAGAGTAGAAGGTCTGGCGTTTGAGAACCTCCTGGATGGAGTCGTTGTAGTTGTACGCCCCGGGCAGCAGAATATCTCCGTGACGCCCGGGTTGAGTCTGGGCTTTCCTGCCCAGGCCCTTAAAACCGTAGGTCTTCCTCACTGGATTCAGGTCAGCTTCCTCAATGAAGTGCAGGATGTCATAGTGACCTGGGACGGGAGTGTCCTGAAGGGAGGTGAGAGGAGATAACTTTGAAATGTGTGATCACATCACCTTGTGTTGGATATTATCCTTATTTCTTTATGCGTTTGTTACTGCAAGACATGATTCAGTGGAGAGAGAGAGAGAGAGAGAGAGAGAGAGAGAGAGAGGACATGTTGGAGTAAGACATGAAACAAAGCTCATTTGATTCAAACCTTCAGCACTGAAAGTACATGGTACGATCCTTAGCCGGCTGAGGCAGTTGCCCTGATATTCTCCTTTAATACGTCATGTTTAGATGATGGCTGGATGGCAATAATTTCTTATCAAACTACTGATACACTCAGGCTGCTATTTCAAAATCACAAACTACTGGTAAGTGATTGTGGAGTACACAGAAGACACTGTAAGCTATGCAGCCTAAGAAAAACATTGGAAACTCCTGTACCACAGTATCACAGACACCTACTTTCAACGCTCCACGCCACCAACTCCCTCGGTCACAAAGATGCCCCTTCTTACTGTGCTGAAGAGGAGATATAAACCAAGATACAATCGATTGATTCTTTGCTTAAGGACAATGCATTGACGCATCTCTCTGATCAGACATCTCTCTGTTGGTTCCAGATAATCACACAGGGTTACGTGGGTTTTAAAGGGACGGTTATCATTTAAGATCCTTACCTTCTGTGTTCTATCATCTCTGGACATATCACTGACTTTAGAGATGTCTTTAGTGTTCCATGTGGCCATATCCTGCACTGTACTGTGTCATTGACTGTCTGCTCCACGGGGGATCCAGTGACGCCTGACCACCACCAAACTGTGACTGTTACTATAGTAGCGACTCCAGTATCGATCAATTTTTCAACAAGCTAGCCTGGTGGAGGGCTAAATTTAGACTCACCAACCTGTTTGAAGTTTAGGATGGTGGTTACGATGAAGTCACAATAGCAAGTGAGTGTCAAGGGACATGAATTAGTCCCTTAGTGCCTTTGAATTAGCACTTCACGTCAATGTCATATTTTCTTTTGTGGTGTTCAGTTAGTTATTTTTTTTCCTCATAAATGTAACAGGCCATTGTTGTCAGGAGGGCTTTCTCCATCTCTTCACAATTGAGCGATATTAGATGAAACTTAAGGAATCACCGTGATTCTTCATATGATAGTTGTTAAATTATGTCTCATCTCCCCTCTTCCACAGTGTCCGCTGGTGACAAGGTTTGATGTCCCAGCTGTGACAATGTCTTTCAAGCTTACCCACTCCAGGTTTCAAGTATCACCTTTTGTGGCATATTAATCCTCTCAGAAGGCTGCTGTGATATATATGGAGAGACACAAACACACGCTAACACACACATAAAGACACCCACTGTCAGCCCAGCAGAACTAAGGACCATCATCTGGAGTCTGCTAAAATCTCTCTCTGGGAGCGAAGGCACAACGCTCACCCCGGTTGCTAGGCTACATGGAACATATGATTCAGAGGAGCCAAGAATTTATGTTTACACTGCTTGTCAAGGAACCCTCATGTGACTCCAGAGTGCATAAAGAGACACACACAAGTACTGTTACTTGAATCAAATACACCCAACTAACAGCTGTTTATAAGTAGCTATTTATGACACTTACCCTGTGAAATATGAGAAAATCCTTGTGAAATTTAGTTCTGGCAAAATGAACACCGCTGGTTTTATTGATTCACAAGTTAAGCTGCTGTAGGCAGTAACCAGCCTTTGCTCTCCAATGGGAATTCGACTTATATATATCTTTATACTGTGCAAAAGGGACAACCCATTCAAAGACCATCAAAACACAGTGAGACAGTGTGCATGATGTAATAAGACAATCAAATCAAATTTTAATGAATTATTCCTTTAAATTAAATTATGTCTAACACAGGGTATTATATACTGCTGGTTTATATACTGCCTGGCTTGTTGTAGTGCTCCAAATGTTTACATATGCATTCTCAGGAACTATTGAATATGCAAGACTGGCCAAGTGTCAAACAACCCTAGCCTATACTCCTCACTAAAGACAACCAAGTCTAAATTTCAAGTTTCAATGTGGCAAAAACTGGTCAAATTATCATAAAACAAGATGATTTGCAAGATGTAATATGAAAACCCATCTTACATCAAAACATGGGCATCAAATCGATCAGTGTATAGGCACTTTTTAGGATAAAGGACACAAGGCAGAGGTCAGCTAGTACAAAGCAAACAGGAGGCAGGACAGAGGTTCACAATAGAGCTTTATTTTGTCATTCATCAAAATAACAAACTTAGTATCTCTGCAAGCTACTGTAACAAACTCAATATTCAGAAATTCAACAAAACAGGTACACCTCTATTTACATCATAGTTTCTGATGTAAGCTCATCACCTGCAACTTGTGATTGGGGGCATATGCCAAGTAAGACATGAGGCAGTCAGCTTCTACCTGGTGCTGCGCCAACAGTAGCAGACAACACATGGCCTATCTAGTCAGTAGGGGGGGCTGGACAGTAGATGGCTAATCTAATGTCGAGTACCGTTGTATGCACTCCTAAATGGAAGCCTTTGATCCCACTCAGTGCTTTTATTTTAATGACAATACAGATTTGAGTTGAGCTTATCAGAACATTAAGAGGCATTGGCTGATGTTCCTCTCAGTGCTTTGGGGCGTTTAACAGGGGACACAAAATGGTAAACATCGTTTGTGTTCCAAGCAACAAGGAAAAAAAAAAAAAAAAAAAAAAAAAAAAGAAAGAAAAAAGGAAAAAAAGAAAAAAAAAAAAAGATCCTCTATCAAAAAGGAGCATCCTGCCCTCAATACAAAAATGGGAATTATTACAGCGTATACAAACTCAAGGATCTATCATAACTGAGAAAACAAGACAATTTTCAAATCTGGGTAGATTGTAACTTTTATTGGAAAACAAAAATATACAACTTGGAATGGATTATTTGAGGCATGACCAGTGGCCATTAAAAAAAGAAAAAGAAAAGTAAAAGTAGTGAGTAAAACATTAAAAAGCATAGTAAGATTAGTCGTTTCTGGTATATAGAACAGCAGATACAAAAAGAGTTTGTACGAGTACCTAGGAGATACACCCGTGTCATTTTTTTGCAGTAGTGCAATGCTGAGAAATTTTCCATATATACTTTGTCCGTAGTCCATGCAGAGTTGAACTCCTCTACATTGTTTCCATGCCAACAGTGTTGCCAAGTGACAACCAGTCGACAGGTTTCCAATGTCGCCATGCGTGGAGGGGGCCTGAGCCCACATGAGGAAGGTTCGAAGTTCTCCGGCCGCCATAGGCCTCCACGGGCATCTGGTTGTAAGACCGCTCCGTCACTCCAAAACACCATGACAGCAAAAGAAAGGGACATGGGAACAAGAGCCTATGCAGTTTACATGCAGTTCCTTTGGACAGCAAGGGGGCAGGGACGAAGGGGGGCTATTAAGATTTTACAGATAAATTACACAAAGAAAAAAGGCAAATTATTTATATAAGAAATCTGTACAAGGCCTTCACTTCGCCGTCATCATTTGTACGAACTCTGCAAAGGGGAGAGGAAATAAGTATCAAGTTGTGATTCAGTTCAAATGAGTAAGGCAAGTAGTTCCAGAGAGAAAGAGTACCAACCTTCATAGTTGACCTGTCCGTCTCCGTCAATGTCTGCTTCTCTGATCATCTCATCGACCTCTTCGTCAGTCAGCTTCTCCCCCAGGTTTGTCATCACATGACGCAGCTCAGCAGCACTGATGTATCCATTGCCATCCTGAAAATTATAGATCAGTTAGTCACCGCATACACACACTTGAAGCTACTTGTGTACTTGGGGTGTGTGGGGGAGTACAGACAGCCAGGAGTTTTTACCTTGTCGAAGACACGGAATGCTTCTCTGATCTCCTCCTCGCTGTCTGTGTCCTTCATCTTCCTGGCCATCATGGTCAGGAACTCTGGGAAGTCTATCGTTCCATTACCTGCAACCAAGGAACATGGCGTTCAGGGATTTCCATTCAGTGGATCAATGAATATGCAAGTGTTTGCATTTAAAAAGGTAGAGTTCTCACCATCAGCATCCACTTCATTGATCATGTCCTGCAGCTCTGCCTCTGTAGGGTTCTGACCCAGAGAGCGCATGACGGTACCCAGCTCTTTGGTTGTGATGGTGCCATCGCCATCCTTGTCAAAGAGCGAGAATGCCTCCTTGAACTCTGGGTGCAAGAAAAAAAAAAGAAAAAGAAAAAAAGTGAGTTTTTTTTCTTCTTCAAAGAAAGGCAGAGAAAGTCATACCTACAGATAAAAATGCACTAAAGACCTGTGCAAACAGTGATACACTAAATGCATAAAAGCATTAGTTAAGTAACAAAACTGACATCCAAATCCAAGTTAAAATCTCTACAAAAACAAAGTCCAACCAAGTGTTTTGCTTCAGCAAGCTCATTCCATCCAAAGTTGTAGTATGCCATTCACATTGAACCAAACCCCGAATTAGCTCATGACCCAAAAGGGCATTACATCAGTCATGTTTCAATTACACACAAGCTACAGCGCACCGATGAGGCGTTCTGTTTTGAGTTCCAACTGCAGTCGTTTCTGGCTAAACAAGGAGAGTAACCATGAGACCAAGCAGCAAGTGAGGCTACATCAGCAGTGAATGACAGCCTGTGTGGGTATGTTGGGGTGGGGGAATGGGGCCCTTGTGAAGTGACTAGGCCAATGGGCAATGTGTAGTGGCATGCAGCAGCTTGTCAGCATCATGGGAACCACAACCTGCCCAGCCATTTCCAGAGTCACAAACATGCAGAGGGAACACCGTTTTATTTATGAGGAAAGGCACCCTTTGCAGGAAAAGTAGGGATTCCAATCCCTCCGCTATGGTCCATTAAAAAACAACTGCCACTGCAACACTCCTTATGCTTCCTGCACTTATATTTAATACCAAATGCAATAAAATAGAGTTTTGTTCAATCTTAAATATAGTTTAGTAAGCCACCGAGCAAGGCTGCACCCACTGAAAGACAATAGTATGAAATTCAACAATTTGAGGCCTAAAGTTAATGTCAATGGAAACAGTTAGGTAAAATATACGATTGGACAACCCCCTACTCAGCAGTGCCACGTTTTTGGCCCGAACATCAGCTCTCCCGATTCATAAAGGGACCTGTTGCAGGTTCTACACCTCGAGCTGTGATGCGCCGCAAGATCACACAAACACTCCGCTCATCTTACTGTTCTTTCCTTCCTGCCTTCCTTGGACTTTCTATCCAGAGAGAACACGCCCTGTGCAAAGGGCACATTGTGCGCAGGATATAAAAAGGTGACTACACCACCTTAGTAAGACACAGCCCTTCCGATTACATCATTTATTACATGGCAACCATGAAAATGCAAAGAAGTTTCCATTAGGGAGTCCTCGGGTGCTACAAAGCCAGCAGGCAACAGCCTGTTCATTCATTCCGGTTTTTATGACCAGCAGGCTGTCATGTGGAACGCCTTAAAAGGCAAAAGTATAAATCCAATGTAAGAGATGTCAGGCTCCATATCGCAGACCACGTGTCAGAGCAGGGGGACAGAAGTAGCTCAATACATCGATGTCTTACCGGCAATCTGTTCCTCTGTCAGCTGGTCAGCCTGGGGGGACAAAGAGATAAGGCAATTGTGAACTATGATGATACAGCGACAAAAGCTCAATATCCAAAACGAGCTTTACAAACATTAAGCAATGATATCCAACCAAACACCAGCTCCTTTCAGGTGGCAGCAAGGCTGAACACATGTACATCTATATCCTAGCAAGTTGTCGGCTAAAACATCGACTGGACCGTCGCTTACAACGGATATTATTGTAGCAGCATATTTATAAAGCAGTGGCATTACACAACACCTAATAACCGGTCTAGTAACAAGTAAAAAAGCAAAAAAGAAAAGGACAAATTCAATCATTTGGGCCAAAAGCCCCCCCATGATCAATACATGTTAATAATATAACAGCAGGTCTAGTTAGTCTCCCGCCAGACCGGTTAACCGACTTCGACTTAACAATGAATGAGATACATTTTGGCGGTAAATGTTAGCTAGCTGCTGCCTGTTAGCTAGCTCAGCGTCTAGCTAGCAAGACAAACAACTTACTAACGTTAAGGACAAGACAAAAAACTCTCCCACTTCGTAAGCGACCAGTTAATACAACAGCGTTACCCCCCTTATTTCAAGAATCACATAACAGCCGAACAAAACAACTCCCTCCGGGTACAGAGAGACAGAGTTAGCTGAAACATGGGAACAACCAGGAAGCTGAACAGGCGGGTCGCCGACATTATGTTGAACACATCTTATCGAGCATAGCTGCGGGTTATAAACACATTACCTGGAAAACAAAGCGCTGCCTTTCAGCCTGCTGGGTGACTATTGCTGCTCAAAACACCCCCTTTTACAAACAACATAATATAGCTTTCGCTAAGCTAAAGTTAGCGTCGTCTAACGGGCTAGCGTTGCGTAGCAGCGCGGTTTAACGTTAAATAATACATAACGTTTAATCCCGGCTACGGTTTGACGCTGCCTTCCGACTAGCGACGTTACGTTCAGCAAAGAAGCGGGTTTCCGAGCTTTAGATTTAGATTAAACAACGCTGCGTGTCGTGGTGTCTCTGGATAAAGCCCACGGTGGACGGGAGCGATATTGTTATTACAGCTTTCTTACCATTTCGACGTTGATGCAACTGCTGATTTACGATAAAGTCCGCAAGTAACCAAAACCCAGCGCCCAGGTCGAAGTAACTAAACTGGCAACCTGTGTAACTGGCAACCTCTATGATGCACTGAGAGAGAGGCAACTGGACGCGCCTTTAACGGCTATCCTTAAACTCCTCCTCTTTTTAGATCCCTCCGCCGACTTCCCTTTCCTCCCGTAAGCAAATAAATAAAAAGCAAAATCGTGTCGATAATAAATCGCGCCAATAAAATCAAGAACGCGTCGCAATACCCGTACGCGACCTCGGTCTAGGGGTTTTCACGTTAAAAATCGAGATTAAAGCGCCCCGTCGTTGGCGTTCTAGATAACCGCGTATGAATACTTTCTGCTACTTAGTGATGAGGCGCACGACGTAGCTGGATGCGATAGTTCGCTCTGATTGGTGTGTTTGTACCTGCAATGCGTCACTCCCTGCGCTGCCGCTGCATCCTGTCCATAGACATCCCAGTCAGTGCCACAGGCATAGCAGACAGGCTTGTTGCATAGTGTATACATATGGGCATCATAGGGGCACCCAAGGAGATAGTTGTTAGTTTTGTTGAGCAGTTAGTTACAAGGAGCAATAGTGTACTAACTGCAAACGAGGACACTATTGACCCAGTTTGAGTTTGCATGCAATCTTTTTTTTTATTCCCTAATGGTGCAGTTTCCTCACATGGTTATTTTTGCTTGCATTTGTCACCTAAGATACATTTCTTCTTATTATTGTTGTTTATCTTCATGTGTAACCCAAGGCTAAGCTATGGCATGACTCTGAACAAAAGGTTCCTGTAATCTGTCGGCCACACACATACGTATGTCTTTGAACGCTGTGTGTTGGTGTGCAGTGAGAGTGCAGTGTCTAGGCTGAAGTGTATGGGCGCATAATAGTTTGGAGTGTGTGTGTGTGTGTGTGTGTGTGCATGCGCATACTGGCAAAGCATGGTGCGTGCGCGTTCTGATGTTTGATATGTGACTGGGTCCATGGTGTGCTGTCAGATGACTGTGGATTCTCAGGTCTAATTGCGCTGGTGTGGATGGGAGTATCTGATAGCCTGATTTCTTATGCTCGACTGCTCTCCTGTCTCCCACTGGCCACCTGTCTCTGGCCCTGTCCCATGGGAGATGCAGA
Organism: Polymixia japonica; assembly: GCA_900302305.1. Taxonomy (NCBI): domain Eukaryota; kingdom Metazoa; phylum Chordata; class Actinopteri; order Polymixiiformes; family Polymixiidae; genus Polymixia; species Polymixia japonica. The sequence goes on along the minus strand of OMKK01032804.1, from coordinate 10,290 downwards.
TGAGGAGGGGCGCTAGAAAGACTGTATGGGGAGGATTTGAAGAACCCCTGAGAGAATGTGCCAGAATCTCTTTCCCGTGTCCCAAAACAAACCCCTCCGTCTGTTCCACTGCCTCTCTACTCATTATAAGCAGGTGATATGAGAAGACATCGAGTGCAAGGATCACGAAAAGCGAGCATCTGATGCGTTTCCTCCGTCAATCTGCTCCGTTCGCAGATCTTGAGTTGATGCTGCCGTTGCCATGTGATTCTATGGGCAGCCTCAGAATCAGCCAGGCTCGTTCCCCACATACCTAATCTAGGATACACTGGGCTCTATTCATTTAAATCTGTTTTTCTGCTATGGGATTTTTCTCACTCTGCAGATTACGTAACGCCGAAGGAGACGGCACAAAGGCCCAATTCTGTCACAAGAATAAGATAAGCTGGAGCATGTGTGAGAGAGGGTATGTGGTGATGTATGTATATTTACCCCTCTGAGTATGAGCCATGGCAAATGCTGTATTTGCCAACTGTGAGACATACTGTGTATATGGGCCTAACTTGTGTCTGGCTTTTAACACTTCAATTTCTTCTGGCGACCGTAGACTTTATTATGTAATGTTCTATGCTGTATTGCGCCAATAAAACTTCAATAAAGAGACAAGGGTTTAGTGTTGGCTCATAAACGGGTACAATCAGCATTGCCTTTGTGTTTGTCCTTCTGGCCCGTTTCTATAGCCGTACTTCATTCATTATGCAGAATCAGCTGTTTGGGCGGTTGATGACATGCCCTGGGATGGTCCCTTGGTCTCGGAGGACTTGCCTCAGGTCAAAGGTGATTGTAGGTTAGAGGTTAATGTGGATGGGGCAGATTGGAACCCAAGAGAAATTACTTCATGCTCTATAAAACCTGAAACCAATCTTCAAGATGTAAGCCAACAGGGATTTGCTCACAACATAGAGCACAGTATGCGTTCAAATATTGGTTTTGCATTATGGATGGTATGTATTATGCTAACTCTGTCTGGACTGCTCTTTTATCCAAGTGTGTTTGTGTGTGTTTGTTTAAAGTGTTTGAACATACTAGTGCATACACTCGTTTGTAAAGAATTATACATACACCCTCATTCTCCCTACTATCATGTTACCCCTCCTTTTATCAGTCTAGTGAATGTGTAACAGGCCCAACAGAATCCTTATCAGATACTGCCCAACCCAGAATGTTTTAATAGAATAGTTGCTTTCAGTTCCATATCAGAGGGGTCAAAGGTCATTTTGGTTTAGTAGAGGCAAGGTTGTAGTCATGGAAGCCACCCCTCCATCTTCATTAACATCACCGCTCAATAGCCTGTAACATCACTCCCGCTGATAACAGTTGGTATTGTCCCCTTGGCAAAAAAGCCACCATGTGGGTTAATCCAATGTTTGGGAAGGGGGTAGATAGCCTGTAAGGTATGGTTATTCTCATTGCAATCTCATTCTAAAACAAGACTGCTTTCACGTAGACCTTAAAGAGGGGCTAATTTGTGTGCATGTAAGGACTTCCAGGGGTAAAGGCAGGTGACAAATATGAGAAGATGTTCACCTGTGTAACTGGAAGACGAGGCCATCATTAATGGATGAGGATTTGTAATGCACCTGCTGGCTCCATACCAGGGGAGTGGCTCACCTTTCATGGGAGAGAATGGCTGTTGTTTGTGTGCTTATAGATTTGAAGTTACTACCAGCGAAACTTTACATTGTTTGTGCGCGCGCGGCCGTGTCTGTGTGTTTTGCGTTCTGTGCGTGCGCAAATTCGTGCACGTACTGTATGCACATGTGCGTCTATGTGCAAATAAACCACTATGTCCGCCGGTGCCTGTATGCTTGTGCCACCGTATGTGTGTGCTTGCATATTGATGGTAAATACTAAGGGGTGTGTTCATACACGCATGTATTTTTTATGACCTGCAGGCAATTTCAACTAGATCTGACCAGTCTCCTTGGAGAATTTCTGATTGCCACGAATGTTTTCCCAGCATAAGCCGGCCAAAGGTCTGCCTAAGTCAATGGACCAAGCTGACGCCACACACACCTAATAAGTATGAATGGCAGCGGTCCATGGTTTTATAGGCATGCAATAGGGGCATTAGTAGTGTTAGGTCCAACGACAAGCCAGCTGTGTATGGTCCAATCTCACTGGTTTGCTGACCTACCTGTTAACGAGAAATGACTTGTTTTCCAAAATTACATCACGAGGCAGAAATGATTAATGGATTCAAATCAGATAAGAGGATTTGGTTAGACAAGCTATTCCCTGCCTATAATCATGTTGTGATGAAATGGATACAGTGTTAAGCATGCACTTAAGTTTCCATCCTCCCCAATGCGTTGTGCTTGTTTGGTCTGGCACCGAGGTCTTCGACTGTCTCTGAACCTGCACTTGTCAGTCGTTTTTTTTTTATTTGAGGGAATCTGAGGGGCAATGCTGCTCACTGGTTGTCAAATAGAATACCCGCTGTTGATCTTCGCCCTCTCACTTTTTATTTCTCTCCTGCCCTCCCTTCCTCTTTCACACTTTCCCTTTCTGTCTCTTTAACTCTCTCCCTCTCCTCTACTCCCTTTCCCATTCTGGCTTGCCTCCAGGTGTCTGCTGCAGTCAGTGTGGAACTGTAGTTCAAACACCGCAGCCTTCAGCGGCACATGAGACAGGGCTCCTTGGAACCTTCCAGAAGTGTGGCACTATAAAGCTCCCTTGTCGCGTGGTTTCATCTTCAGTAGCTGCCTTTGGGGTTGCTACTTCCTCCGTTAGATTTGTCTTCACAGGTGTCAGGGACGGTATTTGCTGCGTAATTTCACTGTCTTTCCAGAAGTTTCTTCCCAAATGCTCTGTGTAGCATTATGACATCTCGGTTTACTTTGTCAATCAACTCTCTAGAGACAGAAACCAGAGGAAACTAGAGGCCAGAGGCACTGCAGAGGTTATGCAGGGGTACTGTGTGTTCATGTGCGTATGAATGTGCGCATGTGTGTAGGTGTGTGTGTGTTTGGCTGAAGTGCGTAGCCAGAATAAGGAAGTGGGCAGGGAAGAGTGCTTCGCAGCGCCCTGTCCTTGACCCTAAGTTGTAGTGTGGGCCAGGTCTGTCTCTGCAGTGGCAGGGACCTGCAGGTCTGCTCCATTCGGCTCTCTTCTCAGATGATCTCATCTTGCGGGGGGAAGGGGGGGTTGGGGGGCAATAAGCTTCACCGCACGCTGTAGCCACTTCCAGATGAAGGCTGCAGAGCGGGTGTCTGGCTGGGAATGTGTGTGCGTGTGCGGCTGTGAGTCCTGCTGCTTAAAACCTACTCACAAACAAATGTGATTGATCTGTCCTCATGGAAGACTCAGCAATGACACCCGGTGGCTAGAGAAGACATTACAGGAAGCTGGGAAACCAGTGCAGCGTAAGACAATGCTTTCTCGCTAATAATTAGATGGATAGTTAGATGGATACTTGCAACAACATCGCAGGTTTACACAAGACAGCTGTCAGTTGAAACTACACTGAAATTACACATAATTTCTATGTAAAATAGAAGCTATGTAAAATTCAGTAACAGGTGAGGAATCTGGTAACGAGCAACAATTGAAGAGTTTCATTCCAAAATAATGATTGCTTTTTCAAAAACTTGATGCCTACCCTTCATAATGATCAACAGCATAAACTTGAAACAGATTCTGGCACTTTTTGAAACAGTATAGGTTAATTCCTTATAGTTTACAAAATGATAACATTTTCCATAGACTAGGTCCTCTGTATTTTACAGACACTGAATAATGAAATCTAAGTAGTTTTTCCCCCCAAAATGGATAGATGGCAATTTGGACTGGAAGTCTTCAGTTATTTTGCAATATCACACTGGGTATTGAAGATAATTATGAACTGAGACTATGAGCCTGAGGCAGATAATGGCTAGCTAATAATGATGGTGCCATCAAGGAAAATGTTGGCCCAATGTCATCTGGAACCTGAAGACCACTGCAGTGGTTTACATTTCATCAACATCTCCAGCCAAGAGGTCGTTGTTTTTCGCTGGGTCAGACTAAGCGTAAACTGTTGTCCAGGCTAAAAAACTTCAAGCTCAGACTTGGCAGGCCCATCACTCAGCATTAAAGAAAAGGATATAATTGACTTTAAAAGTCACTTGGGTTTAATTACTTGTTTGTTACAGTATAAATAAGCGTCATTCATCTTGTCATTATAAAACATATATAACAGCTCTCAAAAAACATAATTGACTGTGCTGTGTGTTTGCGAGTGTGTGTGTGTGTGTGTGTGTGTGTGTGTGTGTGTGCGTTTGTGTGTTTGAGGTTTGAGTATGTGTTATCTGAGGTGTCTCCTGGGTGTGACGTTGTCTATGATGCGTGGGCTGCAGTGGCTGTTGTAGTAGAGGGTTGGGTCAGAGTAGTTGAAGGGCGGAGGGTTGTACTGTGACTGCATGTACTCCGGCAACAAGTGGGGCAGCCTGGAAACAAACAAACAAACAAACCAATCAGATAACAGAGCTAAACAAAGAAGCACAGACATGAAAGTGAGTCCACATGTCACACTGCTAAAAATAATATAATATATATCATCTACTTGTAACGTGTTGCATTGGCTGTTTGCACTGCGTCCTGATGTCCTTGTAACTTGTTGTGTCAGTATGTACTGTAAAACTGCAAGTTGTCAATATGTCTCTGCACCAATGTGATCAGGACAGAAACAGTTGATTGCAAATAGTCACAGGGTTGTATTTATGGATATGCGTGCAGGCCTGGATATTTGAAGTGTCGAAAGACTGAAATCTGGGGATTTAAGATGATTACAACATTAACAACATGAAATACACGTCCGAAATGCTTCTTGAGATTTAACATTGTCTGATTTGCCATTCAGATGTTTTGGATTTTGTAATGTAAGGCTGTTTGTCTGTCCAAATATTTGTGTGTTGTTCTTTGATTAATGAGGCATGATGTGTTCAACCTGGCATACTGTGAATTATACTGTAAATTACCAAGAGACCCATTCTTGGCAATGACTCCTGGCAAAATTGCCAATTGACTGCGCAATAGCTCCAACAATTGCTTGTGTGTCATATCCCTTACATCTGGGACAATACGTATGTAGGCACTAGGCGTACCATTATATCACGTAATCCAAATAATGTCTCAGAGCCGTTTAGCAGTAAGACAACAGCAGAACCTCCTTCTGACAATAGCTCTATGTAATCTAACAACCTAATCCCACAATCCTAATGCCGAGCCAGGCCATTATATCCATAGGGCATAGTTTATGGAGAGGGCATAAAAAGCAGGGCAGCCCTCGAGGGGGATTATACGTCTGTATGGCCTGATCCAGATGCCGTACATCTGTACACACACTCTGTGTCTAAGGACACATGCACGTGTGAATGCGCGCCCTCATAAATGCACACACTCCTGCACATTATGTGGGGGCATGCACACACGCACGCACACACACACACACACACACACACACACACACAAACACACACACACACACGCATAAACATACCAGATGTACATTGCAGGGCCAGAGGGGATTTTCACAGGTAAAAGGGGGTTTTGATTTGACGTGATATGTTCTGTATTGTATGAAAACCAAGAGATACGCTCACAAGATGTAGTTATGCTCAACAGCCTGATGATAATGCATTTGTTGTGAAGTTCCAGTGCTGTATTGTCTATGATACGGTAAGAAATATAAAATAGTTAATAATATATAGCAATAATTAAATTTACGTTAATGTCAATATCTAATTAACTAAATATAGTGATGATGTTTTAGCAATTTTACTTTGGGTTAAAGTGGTGCAACTGCATCCAGATGATGCTACTAATATTTTTGGTTGCACCTTGACTCACCACTGCTCTCATCATTATCTTGGCCCTACTGCACAGTTTTATAACTCACATCACAAAGCTGTTAGTAGGTAGTGCTTTTGTTTAATATAGTAAGAGTGTGGGATGTCCACCCTCTGACGGAGATGCAAAACACAAGGAAGACAAAGTGCAGCACCATCCTCATGAAGGATTTAAACGCTGTAAAGAGCTCTCTTTAGCCTGTGTCTGACTACTTTGAGGCATACGGTGTGTAAACGTGTAGTGTGTGTGTGTGTGTGTGTGTGTGTGTGTGTGTGTGGGTGGGTGCGTGTGTGCCATTACACTACATTACATTACACTATGTGACAATATGTGTGTGTAGTAAAACTCTGGTCAGTCTCTGGAGCAACAGATAGCCAAGCTGTGTGGCCAAGGCGTCCTTTTCTGTTGTTAAAGTCACGTATCTCCAACCTTATCTCAGTTCAAATGTATTTTTGTCGCTTCAAATAAAGCATACTAAGCATACTATGTATCGTCAGTTTGTGTGTGTGTGTGTGTGTGTGTTTGCCGCTGTACGTGTGTGTGTGCGTGCGTGCGTCTACGCATAAGTGTACGTGTGGGACTGTACTTACTCTCCAGTGACGGTCTTCTTGCGGGAGCAGTAGAAGCAGGCCAGTGCAGCCAGGAGGAGCAGCAGGAGTAGAGGAATGCCGATTCCCAGAACCAGGCCCAGTATCAAGGGCTTCTTGTCAGCTGCTGTCAGGGCCAGAGCCAGCTCCGTGCGGTTCACATAGTCTCTGTCTGGACAGGGGGAAGTCCAATCAAGCCACATCAAATTTATTTATGAAGTGCTTTTTTACCAAAACATGTTTGTGTCACATAGGGCTGTACAGAGGACGCAAAAAATATAATTAAAGGCACAATCCACAATTGGTTTTTAAAGGTACTATATACGATATTTTGAACATTAATTTAGCAGCAAACAACTATTTTAAGATATAGTGGAGTAATGGCGTCCTGAGCAGAGAATGAAGTCACACTCCCTCTGTGTGTGTTGTAATCCGAGCTTCTGTGTTCTTTGTTTTGGTAGTCAGTCCGGCTACGGGTGCATGTTAGTGCATTAGTGTTAGTGTGGCGCACGCACAGCACATGCCCGTTTGTTTTGGTCTGAGATGCTGGTGCTCTAGTGTGACATCTAGTGGCTGAATATCCTATGTAGCTCATTTAAGTGCTGCCCTGTTGTGGCTAAGCAAGAAAATACAACATTGTTGTGTTGGTTTGCAAATTGCAGTCACACACTGTCAGTCATCTTTGGTTTAGTGAATTTTAGCAATAAATACATGATAGTGGCTTTTTCTGTGGTTTTCTGCGAGGCGAAATAAGCTTCATCACACTGTTTACAAAACAAACAAAAGTGGCGTGACATGACCATTCAAACCAATCACGGATTGTGCCTTTAAAAACCTTAAAAAGAGGAAGCAGGGAATAAGACTGTGCAGGTTGGTGCGTCACATCTGAAGGAAGAAAATCTATGCAGCAAAATATCATGATTCTTTCCTCTAAAATACTGTAACGATACATTGATGGCAACTATCAAAATGTTTTTTTTCACATCTCAAGTCTCTGAATGATAAGATCACATAATGATTTTCCATCACAGAGAATGACGGCCTGGAAAAATACCAAAAGGCTACTGAAGTCTTACAAGAGAGTCTAAAAGGCATTGAATTTCATCTCACAATTGTTTTATGGCTCTTTTGCACTCAACCGTATCATTGATTTGGTCATTTTATTACCCAGAGGGCTATCAATTTACCTGTATTTATATATCTGCGCTTAGATCATTACCTAATATGCAGGATTGGGTCTCATCCACGTCGGTCGTGCCGTTGCACACACACCTGTAGCCTCCGTAGGTGTTGGCGCAGAGAGCAGAGTGGACACACACCGCCTCCTTGGCCTTGCACTCATCCAGATCTGTGGGAGTGGACAGTCCAAGAGTGAGTGGGTGAGCAACGCAGACTTAACAACACTTTTCCACCACAAAACATTTCCCACCATAAAACACAGTTTCTACTTCAATACGACCGCGATACGTCCGTACCATTTTTATCGTGCAAGGTTTAAATTGGGTGCTTATGTCAAACTTACAATTATTACATTGAATAATAACGTTACTAATCCACCACCATAGTGTTTAATGGTAGTAATTGAAATCGGCTGTCCTCTAAAGACTATACGTACTTTATAACTTTATGTATACAGCACTTTACAAAACAGTATTACAAAGTAATTTAGGATGATGAAATAATAACAAACAAAAGTCAATAAGATAAATAATGAAAATGCCAGACATGAATTATAACCGCAGCATTTAATGAGCTGCAACGTAATGAAACTCAATTGAAAGCAATAAGCCATGATGACTGTCTGACTACGCTTTGAGATAAACCAGACCTTGTACCTGCAGTGCAGCTGTTGCATGAAAACCTTGTGTGTACGTACAAAAATACATTTAAACTTCTCAAGAATTACAAAGCATTATTTACTTACTACTTATTACTATTTATTTTCAAAATATTGTATTAGTATTTTTGATTGGTTGGTGATTTGAGTGGTTTTCACGGGCACTGCAGCTGTAAAACTTGTAAACAATGTAAACCTTCACTTCAAGTAAAAATCCAAGGTTTCCAGAAAATGGAGACTGTGCAGTAGGTTTACCTCCAACATCAGCGGCCCTGATGCTGTAGTAACCGCTGACTCTGCTCAGGTAGTCTCTGATGTACCAATGGGGCGTGTCACTGGACACATTAATGCGGTACTCATGGAGACCTGGACTGGAACCCTGGTGCGGATCCTTCAGACTGGCGTTGTAGAATTTGTTCTGGAAGCCTGTCGACAGAATCTGCAGCAGCTGAGGAACGGAGAGTTGGTGGTTGTCATAAAGGAGTCGTATGCAGTCATTATACTGGACCCACTGACGGGTGAAGTACATGCAAACTATGCTTACATTTGAATGCGCGCACACACACACACATACACACACACACACACTGAAATATTTGCACTTGTTATATCAGAAGCACTGACAGGTAATGCGGACACACTTGCACACACACACACACACACACACACACACACACACTTGTATGCACTTGTCATATCATATAAACCAAGTGGGACACACACACACACCTTTTTTAGTCCTTCCCCCCCGGGCATCTTGTTGTTCCAGCCCATGGAGACGTTGAAGACATTAAACCCTGTGGAGAAAAAAACAATAGCAACAGCTATCTGATGACCTCTTCCTGCCATATATGGCTATGTTCACCATGGTAACACCGGAAGCCATGCTGATATACTGCTGGGGAGACAGAAGCAGCTATTTGGATAATCTTACCTGGAGGATTGGCAGAATCTCCTGCAAAGAAACACATCATTCAGAATCACACTAGGAGAGGATGTTCTGTACGTTTACATTTCTGAGATACAGTCTGATTGCCATTTTTAAATACATAAAATAGCACTGTGTTCAGAGTTTAAAATACTGTGTATAAATCCCACCACCCTGCATCTATCCTGCATTAGTGCTGAAGGAAACAAGGAAACAAGGGAACAAACTTGTACGATGGCTACATCTTAACTTGTAAATGATGCATTGGTCCACTGCTAGTTTTGGTAATAATGGACATACAGGAATGCATACATACCACAGCCGTTAGATTCCTCAGTACTCTGGTATCTACAGACGCAGCGGACAGAGCCTGGTGTGTTCACACACTCAAACTTGGCATTGGGACAGGCTGCAGGGTCATGACACTCATCTACATCTACAGGACACACAGACACCTGCAGCTGTAATGTACAGGAGCGATCATGCCCAGGCCAAGTGGGTGGCATCTTCTAATATCGAATGGACGAGTGTTCAGTACCTGTGCAATTGCGTCCATCCCCAGAGAAGCCAGGCTTACACCTGCAGGTGTAGTTGTAGCCCGTGCTGTTGCAGTCGGCCATTTTGTGGCAGGGGAAAGGGAAGGGAGGCAGGCAGAAGTCTGAGGAGGTGATAACAGAGAAGGAAGAACAAGGGAGGGTGTGATGAATGGGGTCAAGAGTTTCTCCCAGACACGCTAATGAGACTGCGAGTTAGCCCTGCTCATAAAAATCAATAATGCCCATAATGAACACCATGAATAAACTAGCCATCGGGCTAATTCTGGCAAGTTCACTGCAATGTGTATCAAAGTGTAGACGAACACTAACATTGCTGCCATGGGTTAAGTGGTCCAAGTGCAGGTCTATTAAACATGAGGTACTAGGCTCAATGTCCTGGGGCAGATGTCTGAATCTCTTCCAGCAGCAGGATTGCTTTGTGATTAGAGAGACGCTTCCGTAACCGGAAGGCGTCAGGTTCGATTCCCACAATAGCCAAAGTGTTCATCCCTGAATCTATAAGCAAGACCCTGA
>OMKK01032803.1:0-14156 GCA_900302305.1 Polymixia japonica | reverse complement strand
TTTTTGCAAAGGGGTCTGAATAAATGCTATGTGTCACTTGCTCTCATGTGGGCTTGATTAGGTGAGCACATACAGAACGTCAGTTAGACAGTCACATTATTACACTCCCAGTGTCACTGAACTCTGACATCAGGCTGAAACACGCACTGCATAGAGAAAGTAGACAGAGCTTCTGTTCATCAGAATGTAAAAGGACGCTCTGTGTGTGTGTGTGTGTGTGTATGCATGTGCGTGAAAGCACACGTTTACCGTGTGAGCGTAGATGACTGTGGAAGATGGAAGTGTGTGTATTGATGTACTAATGTTTGTTTGCTTGTGGTCTGGGGGTTATGTTTTATTGCAAAATTTGATTGCGGTGTCAGTAGAAGCAGACGGTGTGGAGAAAAGGCCTGTTGCTCTTATCTTCAAACTCCTGTAGCAACTCATCGATTTCATTCTCCATGTCGTCCGTGTGCTGGATCTAAGGGGGGGCAGTAAAGACATCAAACACAACTCATAGGCAAAAAATTGTGACCTGCATAGGTGACCTCTATTCAACCCTTCTACCTCTCCTGTGAATCTACAGTGCTTGTTAACATCGGGCAGCAGGTTAACTATAAAAGCATTTAGACACAATGACACCTCTTTCAGTATGTCACTATATACCTAGTATTTTTAACCAGTTCTAATCGTTCATTCATCTTGAATTATGTTCTGCCTCTGAGTGGCTGCATCACAGGAAAGAATTCACGCCGGCAGACACTTACACACTGACACAGCTCACAGATAAGGAAGGCCCCGAGTGTGGCTTCCTCATGATTATCCTGTATGTCTACGTTGATCACATGAACTGGCTGGAGAGTCTCCTGCTCTCTAGAGTTAAGGTCTGTGAAGGACAACAGATGACAAAAATCACATCATGTATTTTTGATCAGAACTCCAGTATATAATGCAAAGCTGCAGAATTTTCCGTCACCTTTGGTTGTATGAAGCATGCCCCCATTACATTTTTACATCAGAGATTAAAGCCTCACCTTCCAGCACTTGGTCGTAAACCCTCTCTTCACAGGTGATGACCAGGTCAAACAGGTCCTTACAGCTCTGAAAGCGCTCAGGTCTTGTTTTGATGCGCTTGTTGCGGTCCAGCATGTGCAGGATTCCATTCTGTGTGTATCTGAAGAGTTGGGAGGTCAAGGAACACAACACAATAACAGGAAGCAAAAGACTACCCCTTAAATTCCCTCTAAAGGACCTCACCCTCCAGTCCTGGAAAGGACAAAACACGATGAGACCCTACACTCCCACCAGAATATAAGATGCTTTGTTGTGTAATGAATCAAACAAAGAAGCCTTTGCATTTGTTTTTCCCCCTTTGTGAGACGACTTAGGCAAATCACAGGAAAACAAAGGGAAATGGCATTAAATGGTGAGTCAGCAGTTAGTTGTGTGCATTACAGAAACCCCAGTGCCCTCTAGTGGTACTTCAAAAGACCAGCATTCTTTATGACATTTATAGAAAACATGGAGGGGATATGGCTTTACCTGTAAAGCTTAGGACAAAAGCTTCTGTACAACCTACCAATGAAATACAAAAGAAATTATATAAAACAATGTGATGTTTTGATACTAAAAGCCGTATACAAGCATGCTTCAAACACAAAAGCGTACTCAAAATGATCCTGTTCCCTCTTCTATTCCTTCATAGCTCCCTACAACCCATGAAAATGAATTAATGTTATTCCGTTACATCACCACAGTCATTGCGGGAGCCAACTGACATGCTACAGTAATTAAATACTAGTATTTGGAGTCAAAGGAGAGCCACAGCCAGCTGTTTATGGCAATGCACCATATTTGTAAGACATCCATGCACTTGATGGACCATGAATTCTTGAGATTATGAATCCTTTGTGTTTTATGAAAGATAGCTAGTATATACTGGCCACACCCACAATTTCATCTCCTAATTGCAACACATTTTTAAACATAAGACATCTTGTTTGCAATTTCTGTTTAAAATGGTACCTTTGTTTCAACAAACCGTTAAACATTTGGTAGCCTTTGATGTTTATCACACCTAAATTGTAGGCACAATTGCATGTAAGCAGAACTGCAATATATGAATATTTCTCACACATTGACTTATAATTCCTCTATGTTTGTTGCCCATCGCTGCACTCCACCACTGTGCTGCTCCAACGGCTTCACATTTGCATGTACTCAAACAAAGATGAGGGAAACACTTAACCAAGTCCCATGTATGTATGTATGTATGTATGTATGCATATAGTTATGTATATTTAGCTGTGTGTGTAGGGGATACAGTTCCTTGTCCTTGCGGACCAGGTCGTTGTACATCTGTTCATATGTTGTTTTGAAGTCATACACATTTGGCTTATCCGGGGCAGGACCAGGTAGCTTCACATGGGACCCTGTCCCAAATGAACGTACATCAAATCCACGTTTGCTGCAAAGAGGAAGGGACATGACAGATAAGTTATTATACAAAAAATGAATAGTCTGACATCAACATTCCATACAGTACAAAAGTAGCATCACAGTATCTTTCCCTCAATTAATTCTCAGCCAAGCTACAACATTCAAATGAAAAATGTTAAGAAATGCAATGTCACCAGCAACATTGTGGCCCACTATTCAGTTTACCAATCAACACTAATCAACACAAGAAGACTTCAAATTATACAGTGCACTGGAATTGCCAGAGTGAGTCACTTTTGTGCAGTGGCATGACAGAATGCATCAAAGGGCTACATCTTCACACCAGAGGACAAGAGGTATCAGATATTTTATTTCAGCCAACTACCAAGAGTGACTGTGCTACCAACAAACTGCCCTGATTTGTCAACCATTTCCATCCGAGACAGGTACAGCCCCATTAACAGAGACAGGATATGCTTTTTTCCCCCCCCCCAGTTCAGCCCTATTAAACAGCATCTTTTCAATTCTCTGTTTGGGGGCCAGATGAAGTGTGCAGTATCTGACTACAAAACTTGCACATCCCCTAACTTGCTTAGGCATTGATGTATTTAGCTTCAAAATTCCCTTATGGTGTCGTGGATGAAAGGACTGATCTACGTAGAACTCAAACCGCCCGATGTTACACAGCTGCAGTACCTTCCTTCCGGAATATTTCAGAGGGGGCGCTCTTGTCAGAGTGATAAAAACCTATCTAATTAACAATTTAGGATGGTATTCTTAACGATATGTATCTTTTTTTTTTAGAAGAAAAAAAATCCTTTTGTGAACATGTCGTTAGGACGGTCATGGATATTAAACCTAGTCCAGAGTAAAGTGCGCCACAGCCCTGGTGTAACATTCAGAGCGGTGGGATTCTTCGAGCCTTTGTTGAAGCAGTGTTGAGGCCGACGAGCTGTCAATAAGCTACGTCGGTGCGAGTTGTGAGGGACTGAGGCCGGTATGGCAACCGTACAGATTTGTTCACTTCGTGGAAAGGCACGATAGTCATGTTCTCCTCTTCTCGTCGGCTCGTTTTACCTGAGAATATTGTGCGCTTCCATACTGCGGTTCTGGTTGCTCGAGCACACAACCGCCACGCGCAGCGGGTGGCTCGGCATCGCGACTCTTCGGTTTGGAACTAATCGAATAGCGATGTCGAATTTTAAAGCTAGTTGATTTCTGCCAAAAACGAGAGAACCCTTGATCAAAATGAACAAAAAAACAAAGTATGAGCAGAGCGACCGAACGGTAACCCTCTCCTCTACATGAGAATGATGGTAAAATGGCGGAGCCTCGAGAGAGATTTCTCGGTACGGCTTTAAAAGCTGATGTCATTTAGAGGGTTGGGTTTCCGTTGGGTTTCCGACACACTGAGGCAAAAATGTAGCGACGTAGCCGTGACGTCAGTAGACACACAAGACAGGTTTAGACCTGCAAAACATTAAAAAAAAACAGTATTCCTAGAATTTTTAGTATTTTCTTTTTGTATTTTAGTAATATTGGAATATTAACCGCTATCTATTTTAAAGATACCCGCGTTTTTAAAGAAGATACTAAAAGAGACCATCATTTGTTATGGGCTCTTATAGTTACCAGCCTTTTTTTTTTTACTAGTTTACTAGTAACTATTAAATTAAACTAATACATGTGCTAGTTCTTCAATGCTTTGTAATAAATATTTTTATTTATACAAATAACTTTACTGGTGTAACTACATTTCACTACATTTTACATGTTTTATCTTGAATCTTACTTGTCTACCAATACAAAACAAGAACAAACAAAAACAGAAATCTATCCATTCATCCATCTTCAACCGCTTGTCCTGTTTAGGGGGGGTGCTGGAGCCTATCCCAGCTCTCATTGGGCGGAAGGCGGGGAAACACCCTGGACAGGTCGCCAGTCTATCGCAGGGCAGACACAGACATACTGTATACATACAGACATATACATTCACGCACACATTCATGCCTAAGGTCAATTTTTGAGTCAACAGAAAACAGAAATCTAATAGAATCTTATTGGATTCTTGTAAGATTTTATAATATCTAGTAGCAGTCTGATTTATATGATATTAATGTAGACATCTCTATGTAACTCAGTAGGATTTTACTTCAGTTTCTATGATATTCCTATTATAGTTATCTTATAGGATTACCATAGGTTTTAGTTTATATGAGTGAACATTTTGGATGTCAGTGTTACATAATCTTATTTCCTGTCTTGTTGTTGTCACACCCCTTAAAGTCAGTCAAACTTTCTCATTCATTATACTGTACAAATCTTTTTCAGTCCTGCCTATCATGCAGATGACTTCTAGGAAATTGCCATGGAGGTTGAATGCTAATACACACACACACACACACATAGGGAAAGATCTTCAAATTCTTACAAATAACTTCTCATAATATTTTATTGACTGACTGACGGCCTGGACAGATACATCCTAAATCAGAAATTGGGCACAGTATTTGCAGAGGTTGTAGACCAGAAGGATATTGTCTAAGACAAACATACAAATACAGAGTCTATAGACCTAACAGCCAGAGTAGACTAAGGTGGAATACTTTGTGAGTAAGTACAATGGAGTTGTGGAGTTAAGTAAAGTTTGATGTTTCTGTGTAACAGCAATGACATGTACAATACAGTCTGTATTTGTTTTGACAGGCTACACATTTCACACGATTAGGCTTCTTCTGGACCATACTCAAATCAATTACATTATTAGTATTGCTGTCTAGACATTGCCAGCATAAACATTGATTGATTGATCACAGATGAACAGTACACTGGAACAAAATACATGACACAGTGGTTGCTTAGATCCCTATGCTAAATGCAGATAATGAATAGTTTTGGTTCAGTGCATCCTTGCAGAGGTTTGCAAGGCATGTTATTTGCATTTCTTTAACAGCCATCCTGAATTGTGCTTGATTTCAATCATGTCTGGAGGTGTATACCATATTATGTGATTGATTCAAATGTAAGCTATTTTAAGTTATGACCTGTTATTAGTGTAAGATCAGATGCGGTCATTGAGTGACAGTGTGTAGCCTATGCTTTGATTATGGAATAGTGCATGTTGTGTGTGAAACATTAGTGGCGAGAGTGTGTGTGGTAGGAGTAAGTGTGCTGTGTTGTGGGGCTCATGATATTTTCGGTGATATATGCCACCAGCAAGCAGATGATGACCAGCATCACGCAGATAGCGCCCCCCACTGTTGTCATGGCAATCACAATGTCCTGCATTCCAGTGGGCGACACGATAAACTCAACACAGTCTCCCTGGTCTACTCTCTGGGCTGAGCCTGAGTGTGCCAGGGAACGCAGGCAGATGCGGTAGGGAACATTCTCATGCAGCTCAGTGAAAAGAAAGTCTCTGCAGCCAGAACCAAGATGGACACCAGCACACTCAAACTGAGTATAGCTTCCATTCCACCAGCAACTTAACTCAAAGCCACCCCTTCTGTGGCGTCTGCCATTAAAAAGCCAGTTTTCCTCCCCTGCCAATCCTGTCCCAGGATCCTCATCTGTTTTCTGTCCAGCTTCCGACTCTTTTGTCTTTACTTGATGACCAGTCATTATCGCTTTTGATTTCCCTTGAATCTTCTTCCCAAGAACTTCATGTGTCCATTGTAACAGTACACTGCCATTGGTAAAAATATTTGCCACCAGGCTTCCCAAAGACGTTATTGTCCTGCAGTCTGCCTGACCACACTGGAACCCAAACTGAGTGTGTCGGAAACACAACTGACCACCAATGCCTCCCTCAATCACCCGGTAAGCACACATTGGTGCCCCTCCTTCCTCCGTGTTCCAAATTGTTCTCCTTAATTTTCCAGGTATCACAGCTGGAATATTGCCGTTGCTGGTGTGGAAGGCAAAGCCATTCACATGGCCAGATTCCTCTTCAAGCTTTGGCAGGGGCCCACTTTCATTGTCATGATTGCCAAAGGTTTCATTTCTAAAGTAGTTAAAACTAATGTTAGTCTGTTTCAGCCAATTTTTGGGCGCATCCAAATTATTCCTGCCTCCCACTTCTGATGTTGTTGAGGATGCTGAGCTGCCGCGAGTTCTACCGGACCCAAGAGCCTGGTGAAATGTGCAGAACAGGACTGCCAATAAGGCGAGCAGTGACGGTCTTTGTTGCCTTTTCATCTCTTTTCCTTTTGTCGAATTATTTTCAGACAACGTGGATCAAATCGATGATCAATCAAGTCTGGCTGATGTCTGCCATAAGAAGATCGGTTTTACATCAGTCACACGATGGGATCTGCCTGACACTCCAATCGCATTCATGGGTGAGAGAACTCTGCATCTGCGACAAAAACAACAATTTATCATCAAGCCAATACGAAATTCAAGTAGGCTATGACCTTGCATAGGCTAAGCTAGCTTCCAATGCAGCAAGGAAGGTGAACCCAATATAAAACCTGCCTTGCAATCGAGGTCACCTACTTGGCATATAAATGAATCTAGGACGCAACTTATAAGCTTCTGTGGAAAGAACTTACTTTTGGTGGAATGAAAGGATGCAGCTATCGTGCCATCAGATAGCTCTCTTCTTCGTGTCTGGCCGTAAACGCTTTGATGGTTAGTGTGTATTTGTGTATGTGTGAGTGTGTGTGTGTGTGTGTGTGTGTGTGTGTGTGTGTGTGTGTGTGTGTGTGTGTGTGAGAGAGAGAGAGAGAGAGAGAGAGAGAGAGAGAGAGAGAGAGAGAGAAAGATAAAGGGGGAGAGAGGAGAGATAGAATGTATGTGTGCACGCGCTCGTGCGCGCGCCTGAGTGCTTGAGAGTGTGTGCGTGCGTGCGTAAAATATTTGTAGTCATCAGCAGTCAATTATATGAGTCATCCTCTTTTCCCTCAAGTTCCCACTTGAACAGCACAACAGTGAGAGTGCTAATTACACCGGAGCGAATCTCAGTCTAATACATAGTGTCCATTCTGCCTCCAACCCGTGGTGCTTATCTCCACCCACTTCCATCACGTATCTTGCGGCTACGTGTGGAACAAGTACCCCAACCATGGTCAAATAACACTTTTTTCCCAGTAAAAATCTGGCATAGTCTACAAATGGCCTTTTTCTTAATGGTTTCTAATTCGCGTGACTTTGATACTAGTCAGTGGGTTCCCTGTTGATTAGAAATATGTTAACGTAGCAAAATAAAAATAAAAAGTGAGTTTACAGCCATGACATAGATGTTTTTCTAATTCTGGCCAGAAATTGAAAACCCATGATGAACGATGAACGTCTTCTATGGCTAGTGGACTAAATACATGCATTTAAAATGGTCTACAGCGACCTCAAGTGACGTACCGTGTCCACTGACAAAGGGCCCACACACACGCCCCAGCACGCAAAACGTGCAAACAGTCCTCACACAGTCTGCAGCGTGAGCAGAGGCTCAAGGACAGAAAAAACACAGCCTAGGCCTTATAACGCCTATTGCAATTTTACATAAGTGCTTTAGTTTTGTCACTAGACATAAATGCTTGCCTCTATTTCTAAACATTTAGAAATACGGATATCACGAATGGAAATAGTATATTTAATAACGCATATTATGATCACAATAAACCAGTAATATATTAATTTTGGAATGTTTGAGTGCTTTATGTAAAAAAAAACAGTCTGAGAAAAACATGAGCTACGTGTAACAAAACACTTTTTTCCTTGTTGAAATTACTTGAAATGTCTGCTTGTATCCCTGCATGACAGGTTAAATGTGCCGTCTGTGCAGATACAATAAAGATAGATGATAATAATATCATAATGTGGTATATAACTGAGTCCCATAGGAAAAGTCTATTTTTGCCCGCTCTACAGGGAAGTCAGAGGCCAGGAACAGCTTAAAGACCCCTGGAACTGGTAGGGATCTTTAAAAAAAGAAACAGACAGAAGTAAAAGTCTATGACAGCCATATGTCATTAAAGCTTTCTTAAGGGATGCCTTGACCGTGTAATTTGGTGCAATAATTCTACTTCAGGAAACTAGTTCACTTCAGGGCATCTAGAAATACATAGTTGATTAATGTGCTTGGCTAAAGTTATCTGAAAATGTACCAACTGGTGACCTTTGGCTTCTACTGGGAACCTAAAGTTGGCATTCATATTTCAACCACTTCATATGAAGAATGGAATGGATATGATGGTTTTTGAACTTAAAATATATCACTGATTTATTATGAGATATTTTAGCACATCAATACAATTACATGTGTCTTTATCAAGCATTGGCACAAATGCACCCTAAAGAATAATCTAATTAATTCAATGATAGGATGTAACATTCAAACATTCAAAAGCTCCTGCATTGACTGCAATCATGCCAAAATCTGGCCCACCAACAAATCTTGCCTCCCCAAATGACCCACTGGAGTGAAATGTGGCCCTCTGGCAAATTGAATGCAATTGTGAGGCACATGAAAGCCATTGTGAGTTGTGAGGCACATAAAAGAACATGGTAAAAACTGACAAGAAAAAGGAATAGGAATCCATTTTCAGACCCAATTTTAGTGACCCCACTTTTCACTGCATAAATAGTATTTCTTTTGAGTTGTTTTTACTTTTGTCCTTTAGTATCAAAGGAATCATTATTGAGGATATTAAGGAAAAAATAATACACCAAGGTTGCTCTAATAAAAACCTAGTGATAAAAGGAATCTTTAAATGCAGAAATATATTTTTAAAACTGTGGGGGGAGCTAAATTGATTTATAAATCAATATCAATTTAACAATAATAGTTTAATATCAATGACGAGCAGAATTAATATTAAAGCCGTTACACAGCCCGTAGTACATTTGATTCAGCACTTCTTAGCTGAGATCATTCAAAGCAATGATTATTCCCTAAAGGGAAAATATGCAACCCAGCAAACAATTATTACCATGGGAGAGTATGCAGGCTTACTAATAAGAAGAAATGCAGCATCAGTGGGATTGTCTTAACAATAGCTGTCCCTGAGGGGTCCCTTGAGAGAAGGTTGTGATAAAACCTGTCTGATCCATGATCTGCTCTACTGCTTGTCTGGCATTAGCCATAGTCATGGGGCAGACAGCAGAACAAGCGAAAAATAAACAAACCAACTGTCATGAACACACATCTGCAAATATGTGTAATATTATTCCTGATGGCAACAGCAAGTATTAAAATAAATCACATAAAAATAACAAAAAAAGTTACTATAAATATTCACAATTTATACTTTGGATACAATTAGTGATGAGTAGTCTAAATTCAATAGTAGGTATGAGCCAGAATGAACAGATTTAATAAATGGACTGTCAATCATACACACCTGTAGATGTGAACTTTGCAATTTCACTTGATTGAGTTTTATGTTTGCTATTGGTAACTGTGGAAAAACTTGCAAGGTATCTAAGCAACAAGACATTAAAGTAAATTGACCTTGAGCAGGGTCAGCATTGGGGAAGGCACTGATCTGTGGGGTGAATCTGTTTGTATGCAAATCTGCATGTGTATATAAAACACCATGATGGACAGCATTATAGAAGCAGAACATATAAAGCCCTGGCGAGGTGGTTGAGACACTAACTCTAAGACATGCACAGATGTTTGTCGTAAAGGAAAAACAAATTGGGTCGCCATGCAGAGGATGACGCAATGTCGGAGGTCCTCACTGTAGATGCTATTTTGTTTGGGCTCCTGGTCTTTTCTGGCATCTTGGGAAACATGCTGGTCATCCATGTGGTAAGGGAAAACAAGACTTCAAATTTTATAAGCATCTAAATCATTTTCGGAAAGATTATTTCCAGTGATTTTTCAGCTATTACTACGTTTCGCAATGTTGTTCTCTGTCTCCGTCTCGCCTTTACATTCAGGTGTTTCAGTCAGCAATTGAGAGTCCGTCTCGGCGACTCCCCCCCTCCGACACCATTCTGGTGCACTTGTCGCTGGCCAACCTGCTGACCTCACTTTTCCGCACGGTGCCCATTTTTGTGTCTGACCTGGGCTTGGATGTATCCTTGGCCCCCGGCTGGTGTCGCCTCTTCATGCTGCTGTGGGTGTGGTGGCGAGCTGTGGGCTGTTGGGTGACTCTAGCCCTCAGTGCCTTCCACTGTGCCACTCTCAGGCGCCAGCACGTGGCCTTCGGACCTCTTGCTCAGCAGCGGGAGAGGCGACGGGTATGGCTGGCTCTGGCGCTGGTGTGGGGGGTGAACCTGGCTTTCTCTCTGCCCGCTCTGGTGTACACGACCCACGTTCACGGCAACGCCACCGTGGAGCTGATGGTGATCAGCTGCACCACGAGGCCTCTGCTGGGCTGTGTCTGGGAGTTCCCCTCGGAGCAACAGGGCTCGGCCTTCGCCTCCACTTCGCTGGCGCTCAACGAAGTGGCGCCGCTGCTGCTGATGGTTTGCACCAACCTGGCCACGCTGCACGCGCTGGCCAAGCACATCCGGGCCGTCACCGCTGGAGCAGAGTCTGGAGGGACCCACGGGGAGCTGGACAGACATGTGGCCAGTGAGCGTAAGGCAGGGCACGTAATTATGTCGCTGGTGTCACTCTTTGTAGTCTGTTGGGCTCTGCAGGTTGCTGCCGTGACCTACTACAACCACGATAGGGGACACCACGCCGAGGGGCTGCTGACTGTGTCCCATTTCTCTGCCTCGCTGTTCGTAGGATTTAGTCCCATGGTTGTGGCCCTGGGACACGGCAAGCTGAGGAGACGAATCATGGGTATGATTCAAGCGTGGTCTGATATTGTCAAATGTCGCCAAGAGGACATTGATGGGGAGACTACTGCCTCAGAAACTAAAGGGAAGAAGGCAAAGGAAACCGTTTTCGTTGTACAAAAGAAAGAGAAGTCATGAAAGTGAAGGAGAAAGTTAAAGGAAAGAAATTACGAAAATAAAAAGCATTGATAGTCCTTTAAGCACGGAATAAAACAACAATTTATACTCAAAATACATACTGGAGCTTCATACATTTTAATCCAGACCCATCTTATGTTTGCCTTGGATAGGATCTAATTGTTGAAATACCACAAGCTCAAATAATAAGTATTATAATACCTTATTTCAATAGATTGAAACAGAGCAAAAGAGGACAAGCATTCAGGAAAAAAGACAACTTGAGATACGCTTTTCTTCCATTTGATTGTCCAATGGTTTTCATCCATCGTGTTTTCTGTCATCGTTTAGATTCCTGAATCCAACACAGCTGTGTCTTCGTGTCATCTTGATTTGTTTGTTGTTTTTGTTTGTTCATTTATTTATTTCGTCTGTTTTGAAGTTTTTATAAACACCTGAATATTTGTATCTCAACCACACAAATGTGTTTCTCTTCTTTTGTCTTGTTCATTGTTGTACATCGGTTGTACATGTCTAGCTAAATCTTAGCTTTTTAAGTTGTTGAATGACACCAAGATATTGATTGGCAACCCACTAACATAAAATATATTAGAAATCAAATCAATTTCATCATCTTTGGTATATCTATTTAAACTTGAACAAAATAAATCTTCATATATTGGGGTTGATTTGTCTTTGGGCATTTTATTTGGACTGCTCTGAAAAATAAAAAATAAAGTATGACATCATAAAGTAAAAATAAAGTATGACATCAAACAACCACATCTACATCATAGATGTTTTCAGTTAAAATCACTGGAATTGCGCTAGACTTTGGTTATGTCATCCATCCTTTCCACAGTTCGTACCCTTTCCGCTACTTTGCTGCGCTCCCACTTTACATCAGCATTATTTTCACACTACTCACACTCATGCTTTCACTCAGTTTAGTATGTTAGCACTGCAGAGCTTGGCATAGAGAAACAACATGTATTATATTTGTACCTATAGAGTCCTTAAAATGGTTGTTTATGTTCAGCAGTATTGTGTGAGCCATTGTGTGAGTGCTTAAAAAGATAGAGATGAAGATACGCTAGGTCATGTTGTGTGAAGTATAATCAGTGACTGTGGGTCCAGCAGCCATATAGGCTGTTGGAGTCAAGTGAGCTTTGTCAGTAACTGAGTAAAGACTTGATGACGGTGCGCAGCCGCCGGTGACCGATGGTTAGAACAATGGGCGACATGGCAATAAAGATGATATTAGCAAAGCGAGCAATAACCAGAAGGAACTCTGCTGAGGAACCACGGTTGTAGTTGAAATAGTTGACAGAGATAATGCTGGTTCCCCAGGATGCAATGAAGAGCATGATAAGGGCGAGAATTACCTGGATAAAGATGGGAAAGAATTAGGAAGTTATGTACAATTGCATATCAAGTTTTCTGTGTGATGTTTTTCACCTTGATCCCAATAAAAAGTTGATGTAACAGTTTTGGTATATGTTGCCTATATATGACCTTTTAGTATAATAATGTTGCTTATACTATATCATTATATAACACATTTTACTTCACTATTTTAACTTGAGAGCTTACAAGTGAATCAGATCTCAGTGTAGAACTGTTTCAAACTACAAAACCCCAGTTTTGTACCCCACAATCCCCTCACCTTGGCTGCTCGTCTCTCCGCAGGTACTCGTTTTATGACAGGTGCATCTTCCACCAAACTGCGCACCTTGCCGTGCGCATAGAGCGTATAAAGGGAGCCCAAGTTGGTAATGGCCATCAGGATAATAGGAATGGTTTCATGGATCACCATGGAGGTGGTGGCATATGCCAGGCCACTGTAGCTGGACGGGAAATTCCACACGCAGCCTAACAGCGGGCGTGTGGTGCTGCTCACCAGCATCAGGGTCTGGGAGAGAACAAAGAAGAAGAGTGGAGTCAGAAGTAGAGGAGAAGGGGGGCCGATGACTGTGGTTTGTCAAGAGACGGATTGATTGGGAATCTGAAAGTTTGGGTCCCCATGGTCAGAGGTTAGAATATCCTGACATTAGAAATGTATTCAATTCTTTTATCCTTATTTGAGTTTAACTGAGGACCTTAAGGAGTGATTTAACACAGCAGCATATACACAGTCCTGGTCCTAATCACTAGTTGCCTGTCTGACCTCTGCTACAATAGGTGCTCACCTCTGTACTGTTCCCGTCCCCATTTATGGAGAAGATATGAGCAGGGATGGAGTAGATGAAGTTGACGAGCCAGATGAGACCTAGAGCTAGGAGGAGGGATTTGGGGGGACCCCGGGGCCCGTGAAGGTTTCCTACCGGAGGAGCCACTCGCCTCAAGGTCTGGAGGTGGAACGCACTAAGGAAGAGTGTTGACCATACATTGACTGATCGGAGCCACACCCACACCCCCATAAGCACCTGACACCACTCTCTGGACGAGTACAGCTAAAATGAAAAGAGATGGAAGTAAGCTTCTATGTGTTGATTTCTGCCTACATTTGTATACACAAGCTTGGTTACAACCTCTTTCGAATTGAAATCCCTTACTCAGGCTGATACAGGTAAAGTAGGTTTGTGCAGTTTAAAGTTACAAATACAAATTGACCAGACAGTACTTTCTTCTTATTACATTGTCACAGTTTTGTTTTGGCACAGTCTGCAAATATTATAGTGGGTTTCATACTTCAAGCACAGTCTGCAAATATTATAGTGGGTTTCATACTTCAAGCACAGTCTGCAAATATTATAGTGGGTTTCATACTTCAAGCCAATATACAGCACAATTACAATATACACTTTGATCTTTATTTTTCTGGTTACTATATCCAAATGAAAACTAATAAAGGCTGATTTGATGGGGTTTCAATTCAGACCTAA
>OMKK01032801.1:0-20779 GCA_900302305.1 Polymixia japonica | reverse complement strand
AAGTACGTTTGGAGCCAGCATGTTTGCGAGTCTCAACCCCGGTGTTGTCAGAAAATCAACAACGAGTGTAGTTTCCCCCACGAATCCCTGTCAGTGTGTCATCCCGAGACTAGAGGTAACAGGCTACCTTTACTTCCTGTGCATGTGTGTGTGTGTGTGTGTGTGCTTGTATATGCCTTCAGGCATTCATGCTGACTGAATAATAAAGCTAACATACATCCTTTTCTTTTATAGTTACTGTCACTGGATCAGTCTTACAGGTTGGAGAGAAGTATTATGATAGCCTGGGAGACTCAAATTCACCTAGATATTTAGAGTATAGTAAAGCGTTAATATTGAAGGTAGGTGTGAGGTGCAATAGATCCTTCTGCAAGACTAATATCAACAGTTAAGACTTGATTGAAAAACCTTAGCATCATTAATACATTACACGTTTACAGTATCTATTTCATTTGTATACCAGAATCAAGAGATAGGCTCCTATGAACAACTCAAACAGAACTTACTTTTTATTAACTCGTTGTGCCATGTTATTGTTGAGTGTTCAGTGTCCAACCTTAATATTTCAATGTAATATGTTCTTTCAGATGAAACCAGTGTACAGCACTTTGAAGGCCTTTGAGCGTCTCGTTATTACAAAGTTTAGGTACTCCAGTTTATTCACCAAATACACAATTTCCAGTTGTTTAACTGACAAGTGTTTTGAATGTGTAACTGAAATCCTGTTTCTGAATTCACTGAAGCCCTGGCAGTGTCATTGCAAATTTTGAGATGCATATCAACGACAGACTGACTACAAGTGATTTGGATCTAAAAACAAAAGAATTGAGCAAACTAATGAATGCAACATTCTCGCTGGAGACTGCAGGTAACTGTAATTACATTGCATAGCAATTTTGTTAGTGTCCTCTCCTGTTAGACAACAGCAACAGAATAGTTGAGATTAACCTTGAAGAGCACAGACAAAGGTCATATGAACTGTATATTTAGACATTGCAGAAAATGCAAACCATCGACAGTTCTCCATTTTTTATTTTTCATTTGGATTTTCGCTAAATCAGTACATATCATTGGCAGGGCACATTACAATTACACCAATACATGGTCAGTGGCATTCATGTTGCATTCCAGTCATGTCGGAAAGTTGGGAATTCTCAGGTGGGATCATGGGAATTACAACCTCTGTGTATTCCAGCGGCCTACAAGAAGCTGATGTTTCATTGGCTAGTTACGTTAGCTAGCTAGTTAGCATAAAATGTTAGCAACCATATGTGCAATTTAACATTTCAAATTTATGTTTAACCAATTACCATGTAGGTATTTTAAAGAATGTAAAGTTATTCAATACTGACAGTCGAACTTAGATCTATTCTAAAGATTGTAAACACGTTTAAAGTAATGCCCGTATCTTAAACGGTCATTCCACTGTATTAAGTAAAAAGTGGGAATTTCCGACATGCATGGAACGCAGCATCAGAAGTCTATTCCATGCGTTAGAATAAAGATAGGGAGGGACTGCGAGATAAACTATAGACGTCTAAAACTACAAAAACTGTCACACATGCACACACACTTTTCCAGGGAAATAATGTAGTTTATACTTTGCACCAACAGGTCTTGTCACTATAAGCAAGCTAGATAATCCTGTGCGTTATGGCAGTGCAAACACCATCACCTGCTCGGTAGAAGAGGACATGAGGCTGGATTCATTATGGCATCTGACAAAAATGAACAAACTCTATGACATAGCTACAGGCACTGAGAGTGAACTGACATCAACAAGTAGGAGTGCTATGATTAATCTCTACAAAGCATCAGAACTATGGGCAGGTATGTTTTTCTGCATCTTTATCTACATTTTAGATATTTAATTTATGCCCTTATCCAGAGCGTCTTGTTGACTTAAAGGATAATTCTGTCCATTTTTGACCTAGAGGTCATTTCACTATCTTTTCCATTGATCGGCTCAGACCAGAATTTCATCAATTGCTTGGTCATGATGGTATCATCGTTGCGTCATCACTTCCTTGTTTATCTTTGTTGGCTGCTGGTATTCATGCACCGGGAGAATGGCTAAGTTAGCATCAAAATAAGATAGGCATGTCTTGAGATATATTCTAGTAACTGTTAATATCTATGTACAGACATGCAGCATTGCAAGGATGAGCATTACCGTTTTGAAAAGGACATGTTTTGGGCTATCTTGGGATGTGCGATTGTCCAACAGGATTAACTACAGACTAACGATCCCTGCACAGGATTAGATTAGACTAGACTAACGATCCCAGCCAACTGAGACGTAAATATCATTATAGCAAAGCAATTGATAATTTTGATATTTTGGTCAGTGGCTATTGCGGGGATCGTTCCTGTGACCATCTCGTCACGGGGCGATCTCTCTGATCACTAAACTGCCCCTGCTGTACATATAGGGTGGATATCTAGGCTCATTTTGCATTTATTTTAATGGGGGATTTTATGTAAGCTACAACCATGAAGCCATATAGACTAACAAATGCAGATCTTTGCAAATCATAAATAATAATTAAATGGATCTAGATAAATCTATTACTGTATGCTATGTTGTGTTCATAGTAACCGTAACTCTTGACCCTATTTCATTTTAGGGGTGTTTACATGCACCTTCAGACCAATTTCCTCTGTTGTGGCCATAACTCACACAGCCAGTGTAAAATTAGATGTAGCCCTCCTGCCACAAATTGTCATCACCAGTGACCCCCAGTTCCCACGCTGCGAAGAGGATTCAACCGAGAAAGTAGCTGTTAAAGTCAAATGTGAGATAAAGAACAGCCCGGAGAATTATAACGTGGAATGGAATATTGAAGGCAACCAAACGGAAGAAAATGTAAAGCGAGTTTATAGTAAGTACGTTTCTGGTGTCGTATCTTCCCGTTGCCCGGTGAGAATGCATTTCATTTGATTGTCCATTCAGTGGTATTAACTGTAGCGCAAACTTTGTCTCTGATCTACATGACAAAATCATCTTAATCCTACAGATACTTCTGAGAATATGACAGTTTATGAATTGGATACTACTACTGGCTGTCTCAAGCAACATCAGGAAAACCCAACGACAGCGACGTGCACTTTGATCAACAGGAGGGGCCAAAACAGAGCCGCTACACTCAAAGTCAATGTCATTTACAGTATGTTTCAGTATTATTTTATAGTGTTCAATTATACAATGTTCACATTACGTTCACAATGAGAAACAATCCTGTATTGTATGACACCATTCTCAGAAAATGTATGCCTTATGGATTGTTTTTCTCTCTGTCCTCAAGTCAACTATGGACACATATTTGTTGCCCCAATTAGATTAATTAATAATAAATCAAGGCGTCAGTTAATTTTTAATTTGCTGTACATAACATGAAGCTTATCCTTTTCAAAACAGAGCACAGTCCTTTTTGTGCCGCTGAAGGTGGGTTTACAGACACAAAGGCTGGCTTCACTGGCAGGCAGGGATGTGAGGGGAGTATTGGATCTAGATTCAGGCATTGTACAACAAATGCAGCATGGACAAAGGAAGTATCACAATGCGTGAACCAGGACCTACACAGCATCCTAGAAGATACAGAAGTAGGCAAAACCTTTGTTGGCGGACATTTTTTAATCATTATTAACTGCGGTTTGTTAAAAAAAGAGAGATATTAACCATTTGAAAACGTGACACCTTCTGATAAAATTATGAATAGCACAAAATTAGAAGTATTTATGTTACTTTCTAAAGACTAGCACATAACCTGTGTCCTTACTTGGGATTTGTACACTCAGTCTTCAAATTCAGGTTATGATCCCCTCCCTCCCTCAAACTAAGCTCTGTTTGGGGTACAGTGGTGTAATGGTTAGCACTGTCACCTCACAACAAGAAGGTTGTGGGTTCAAACCCAACTGGGGCTTTTCTAAGTGGAGTTTGCATGTTCTCCTTCCACAATCCAAAGACATGTTAGGTGAATTGGTGACTAATAATTTGCCCATGTGTGTCAGCCCTGGATTGGATTGGATTCCCATTCCGGAGTGTGACTCCCTGCCTTGTGCCCAGTGTATGCTGGGATAGGCTCCAGGACTAAGTGGTTCAGAAAATGGATGGATAAATGCTGTTTGGCAATCAAGTGTACCGTTGAATCTGAGGTCTTAAATGAAGAGATTCATTTTAGGATTTTAAATAAATTCTCACTTTTATTACAGATTGTCGACAAAGGCCTTGGAACTGTAGATGGACATGCTGAAGTCCTATTTTCTCGTCTTACGGTTGCCACTAATGACACGGAGCGTATCAACACTTATGCTAACGTGAATGCATCCGTTACAATAATCTTCAACATGCAGAAACTAAACCACACCTTTAAAGAGTCAATATTGGATGTGAGTACCAGCTAGCGCCAGGTAATCTTACTTGTATTACTTATACCAATTGCATTTCATTAATTTTCACCCCCCCATCTCCTTCTAGAATGTCATGGAATCATCCAGCAATATCCTGAATGACAGTTTTGAAAGAGTGTGGACAGACGAAGATGACAGAGAATCCAACGAGTCAATAGCTGAAAAATATTTGAATTCAGTTGAGCAAATGATTAGTCGAATAAATATAACAAAAGCAGTCACCAAGAGTACATCATATTTAGACGTTAAGACATGTAGTAGTCAGACCCAGGAACCACATTGTAAAAATACAGTGTTCAATGTCACTGTCTCTGTGGAAAGCTCAGATGCTGGCATGGTGAAAACAACCGGCTTTAAAAACCTGGCCAATTATTTGCCCCACGACAAACCCACTCGGCCAAATAGCATTGTAGTATCGACAACTATTGACACTGAAGATCCCGGTCATCCCATCCAATTAAATTCTATTCAAATAGACTTCAAGTTAATTGACAAAAGACCTCGCCACCACAAGATGGACTGTGTTTCGTGGGATAAAATTAACAGAGAATGGTCAACCGATGGTTGCGAGTGGGGTGGTCCTAATAACGAAGGCCGCTGTAGATGTTCCCATTTGTCTTCGTTTGCTATTCTCGTGCCAAATGATCCACAGGATGTGGCGTTCGCGAGTGAGATAACCATGGCCGGACTGGTTGTCTCAGTCATTTCCCTGGTTGTATGCCTGGTAACAGAACTGCTAGTCTGGAGTGCCGTTGTCAAGTCAAGCAGCTTATATATACGCCATACCGCCCACATAAACATTTCACTGTCTTTACTGTTTGCGGATTGCGT
The DNA here is from genome assembly GCA_900302305.1 of Polymixia japonica. Lineage (NCBI taxonomy): Eukaryota > Metazoa > Chordata > Actinopteri > Polymixiiformes > Polymixiidae > Polymixia > Polymixia japonica. The sequence continues at coordinate 15,538 of OMKK01032801.1, read as the reverse complement.
TTTTTTGGCATCTTCTTTTCCCGAGAACTTTAGCGCAAATTGGTGTCAGGTTTTTGTTGTGTTGAAGCATTTCTTTTATCTATCTATGTTTTTTTGGATGTTGTGCCTTAGCGCGGTTCTTCTTCGTCAAACTGTCTATGTTTTCCACGACCTGAGCAAAACGAAATACCTGGTAGCCTCCTATTTCATGGGCTATGCTTTTCCTTTATTCATTGTTACGGTGACGTTCATTTCCTATGGCAGCGGTGCAGAAGGGCCATACTATACTACTAAGGGCTGTTGGCTGACTTATGATGGACTCCTGAAAGGGTCAATTCATACATTTATCATACCAGTTGGTATAATTATTTTTGTCAATGTGTTCAGCATGATGGTGGTAATCTTTAAACTATTGGAACACCCTAAGACATCTGCGAACCCTTCTCAAAAGCAACACAAAGCTGCCAAGAGCATCTTGAGGTCAGTCGTCATCTTGACTCCAATCTTCGGGGTGACGTGGATCTTTGGATTTGCTGTGATGGCGGTTGACCTCGCGTTTGGACCCATTGCCCTTGTCATCAATTATACCTTTGTCCTACTGAATGCATTCCAGGTATGTTCCCGAAGCAAAGATCATCTTCAAACCTAAAGTCAAAGCATATCCAAGTATTACTGGGTCAGTAACCTGTGACATATGACTTGCAGGGCTTCTTCATTTTGCTGACCGTGTGTCTTGGGGATAAAACGGTACAGTATCTTCACGCCTTAAAACATGATTGTTTGATTAACAATGCAGGTGTTTTAGAATCAGTAACACTTTTTATTTAATACAGGTGCGAGATGCACTGAGGAAGCGTCTCACTACTCGTGTGAGTACAGTACACCATGTACATTATCTTATATTGTATGCTAAACTGCGACTTATGTTGGCAGCTAATCTTACAACTTTCTTCCCTCTCCCTAGTCCTCGTCCACGTCGTTTAAGAGCGAGACTTCCTCAACCATAGGAACCTCAACCTCACCATTAGACTCAAAAGGAAAAACATGAAAATTGCTTCAAAACTGTGCTCACCGAGTCACTACAAGTTATATTTAGTCTGCAGTAACAGTTGTTTTGTAACCAATATAATTGTGTTGATGTGCTTTTGGGTTTTTGAGATGTAGATGAAAATTCAGTGTACTGTGTTGTATCATTTCATTTGTGCTGTTCCTCCATTTTGATTTGAGACATGTTGTATATGATACAACTGGAAAGCCTGTTTTCTGTTAAATTGTCTAATAAACTTTTCAGATTCACAAATATGATCCGTGCAAAAGATGAGCAATTAATTATATGCAATGCAACATTGTAGTGCACATTTATTATTTTGCCCTAAACCATTGAGATGTTGCAGAATAAATGCCAGCTGAGACACTATAGGCAGTCAGTCGTTGCCCTTTTGACATTGTATCAAAAGGAGCTTTTCACTGTATCATTCAGGAGATGAGTTCCGTCTTCGTGTTGCTTTTTGAAATCCTGTTTTGTTCATTTTCCTGTTCTGCCCACTCTTCATCACTGTCATCCATGGGAATGCCCTTATGAGCTGCCATCTTGCGGTAGGCCTTGGATTCTGTCTCTGCACTGCAACAGTCAGAAAGAAAACCAGAATCTTCATTTGTCCCATAAGTTATTGAGTAGCATACTTTAAAGTAAAAAGGGAAAGTAATGCAATCAAAACAATTTTGTGCAATAGTAGGTCTTTAACTATAAAGCCCTACAATGTCATTTTCAAAATTACACTAGACAGATGAATCAGATTATTTCACATATTGTCTCGTACTTTTGAAGGAAACGAACAACCTCTTCGTGTCCGTATATTTCAGCGATCCTTACTGGTTTGTCACCAGAACAATCCTCCTTGTCTATGGGTGCGTGGAGTGAGTGGAGCAAACGCAACACGGCAAGTCGCCCCGATTCCGCTGCGAAGTGGGCAGGAGTCCATCCGTAATCAGTTCTCAGGCTTGGTCTTGCCCCATTCTCTACGAGGATCCTAACAGTTTCTGTATGTCCTATGGAAAAAAAGGCATTGCTGCAAAATGTGAATCTGCATTTGAGAACCAAATGTATCGTTAATAAAAGGAGTATTTGAGACATAACCAGGTGCAACCTGACATGAATTCACACACAGACACACACACACACACACACACCAAACTACCTTTCGCTGCAGCCCAGTGAAGAGGCGTCTTGTAGTTCCAATCAATGTCTCTCTGATTGGGATTGCACTTGTTTTTCCTCAGAAGTTCCTCAACTAGATCATAATCTCCTGCTGCTGCTGCCTGGTGCAACTCTGTCATTTCTTAAGGAAGATGTTGCCAGGCAACGCTTATCAATACAAGATGGTGCAGAGTTCCAAACCAGGAAGTAGAAAACATCCCTGCCACCTAGTGGCCAGTCTGACTAGTGTTTTTACTGTTCTGTATATTTTTTTGCTATACTTGCCCTTATTTGTGACTCTTTAATAACTTAACCCTCCGGTTATCCTTGGGGTCAATTTGACCCCATTCAATGTATTAAAATGATGTCTCTATGGTTGACATCATTTTTTTTGCTTCACATTTAATGACTTTTCCTAATTTTATGGGAACAACTGGGAAAACCTAAAATTGACATGATTATTTTTTTCATTGGCCCGTACACATATCATAATTTTCATAGTAACATCAGTGTACCTTTGGGGTCAATTTGACCCCAGGCTGTTTTAACTGTATAAAACACATAATAACTATAAATTGTTTTACACACATTTTTTTTGGTTGTTTAGGTTGACATTAAGGTCACTATAATATTTAAAGGTGTATCTCTGAAATATGTAGTTAACCACACACACAAACACCCCAACTCCTCCAGTGGTTGAAACTGCAGGCAAGAAAGGTGGCATCTGCCAGATCTGTCCCCAAGTGTCCCCAATAGGTATTCTGGATGTTTAAGAAGGTGTTTGGGGTGCTGTGTTGAATTTAAAATGCTATATAGGTAGTCAACAAATGCACATAGAGTACCTGATATGTAAACTTGAGTAACAACTTTGATTATGATAATTTTCTGGATGTTTAAATTGCTGGGGTCAAATTGACCCCAAGGGTAAGTCATGTTGGTGAAATCATCAGGCAAGCCGGAGGGTTAAATGGGCTAAGGGGTTAAGCCCTTCTTATATCTTGCAGCAGAAAAGACAGGAAAAAAATGGTTAAATAATAATTCCCCTTGTAGTGCACCTCTATCATCTTATTTCATGTCAGTATGTGCGTGTAAACGGATTATTTTGACTTTTGGTGAAATCAAGAGCAATAGCATAACCCTCTAATGTTTGTGAATAAATTACGGCAGTCAACGTAAATGGGCTGATTGTCGCGAGCCCCTCGGATATTTTCGGATTAACATTAAACTAGTGTCAAGTGCGTGACATGTGTGACGTATTATACACAGTGGCACACCCGCTCAATTATTTTTCCATTGGGGCTAAATCTATTCAGCCCATACTGCCCAAAGAAGACAAAACTCAAAGGAAAAGTATATTCTTTGAAGCACGACGGCACAGGATAGACTGGATGCACCGGCTATGCCGTCTATAGAGCGGGAACTAGACTTCAACGAGATGGTGATGAACCTGTTTGCGTCTCAGAAAGCGCGTCGCTGTGAACTCCTATGTGAACGCTTATGCCATAGCTTAACTGTATCTTAGATGTGATACTGCAGTGTCTACTGTCTCTATTGCAAGGTATTAGACGTTGTTTGTAGGGTTGAGACAAATACTCGGCTGAAACAAGTATCTGGTACAGATCATGTACTTTTGACGAACATGAGCATACATGAGGTGCAGGTCACAATTAATCATTGGTGCATGTGAAGTGCTCTATCGTTTTCAGTGAGATGTATTGCTGACCACCTTTTTGGACCCAGTCCGAACAGGTGTAGCATCTCTCTGAGTGCCTTTCTAGTTTATATTGAAATGCATGTATGGGTTCTATATCTCCCCGGTTTCGCCCTCGAATGGGCTCTGTTGGCACACTGACAATTTGCATACGCAACTCGTTCAATGAGGCAAGGCCCTGCACACTATCGAATGGGACATATGCCTGTACAAGGCATCATACACCTCAAGCAAAACGTTCCACTTTTATCAATGCCTGATAAGAACGTCACGAGAGAACGAACCACTGCCGTCAAGCACGATATTGTATTACAAAGGTTCATTTTGTCTTGCCTAGTTAACAGGTTTCCCCGCCCAGCCACCTGATAAGACACGTCATCACCAGGAAATCAGATGACAGCTCTGAGGAAGGCTGAAGTGACAGCCGAAACCGTAAAGCAGGTAAAATAACATCTAATCTACCAAAACGTGTCTGAAAACAAGAAAACCAAAAACATAAGGATGATATTGTTCGATAACGAACATGTTCCAAATCGCTCCCTTTCCATAAGGAAAGTTGGTAAGCAGCCCCAAGTTTAATCTATCAGCTTTAACCCACACTACCATTTGCAATGTTGGGAGAATTCGGGTAGGCAAGCGAAACCCTATTGGTACAAAAGTAGGCTTATCCTCGCCACCTCAGCTGATAATAAGATAGAGAAGGCTATGGTCATACAGTACGTGTCCCTCATTGTAGCGCAGACATGTCTCCCCAGATGAGCATTGTGTAGGGCAGGCTAGGGCAGGGTGATCGGACTGTCTGTAGAGCACAGTTTATCAACAGGCAGGGCGGAATTAGATCCGTGGCTCTGCTGAAAGCAGCGAGTGAGCTATGGCTTTGGGCCCCGAAGAAGTCTATGAAGACCTTGTACATCCCGGGCCTTGAGAACTTAGGTGCCAACTTGATGTGAAGTGGTGTGGCATCTGGGAAGGATCCTCTTAAAACTGTGAGAGCTCATTCCACTTGAGGAGCGGCGGCTTTGACTGCGCTAGCCAGTGGAGTGAGTGTGGAGGATGTCTGACACCCATTGACACCCATTGGTCCATTTGTCCGGTTTTGTTTACGGGACATGTCTGGCACCTCTTTCTCTAGGTCTGTCCTCAACATTGTGGTTGGAGGGATTTGGTTGGAAGAGGGTGTTACGGTTGGGCCTTTTCAGTCTAAGGATGAGTTAAGGCCCACTGTAGAGATGACTTCTTATGCTCCCTTGGCTCCTAGGGCCCTATTCAGTCTTGGCGTTAAAATGCATCCTGGGTGATCCGATGGACAGCTCTAAACAGCTCTGACTTGCTACTGGGCGTCGGTACCCAGGTGTAAATGTCTCTCTTCTCTTCCTGCATTATTTTCCAGGATTAAGTAAACACCACCAATCCTCGGCCAAAACTAATTTCACACATATAATCACCCAAGTATATTTACAAAATAATAGTGTGATGAAGATGATGACTTTAGCTTGATAAAGCGAGGTTAGATATTAGTGTACATGTCTCTCCTTTCTTCCTCCAGCCACTATTTAACACATGAATAGTCACCACATCTTCTCCGTGGATAAAGTGAGCACCGTCAACTCTCTACCAAAAGTAATTTTGTAATCGCCCCAGTGGAAAAAATACAACAGTAAAACGTCATAGGCTAACTGACCTGTGCTACACCCTTATTCACAAAAATACTATGGCAATGTCAAGCAATGCACTTGTTATTCTGCTAAATCCTGACCTGACTGAGTCTGCTGGGGGCTCCAATGTCAAAGTGGAGCTGGATCATGATGATTGGGAGCCTGAACAGACACCTGTTACACCTCCAGTCTGGATAGAACAGACAGTCAATTAGACAACCAATGCTGTTACAGTATTCCAATATGTACTGCTTTCCATCTCGAACTCAGTATTTTACTTCTTTTCTTGTTTAAAAATGTCACTTATTACTCTGCAAGTATCTCAGCTGAAACGTCCCAGATCCTCTCAAACTAAACCATAACAGAGCTTACTGGGGATATTATTTATAATGGTGATGCTTGTGTTTGGATGTTGGATGGATTTGTCAGCAATATATCAATGGAGAAATCCTACAGGTGGTATCTTTAGGGATCATATTTTGCTCATTTCCAGCTCTTTATATTTATCCTGGGACTCCACTTTAGTAGCTTTGCATGATTTACAGCTCAAAAAACTCCTTTTTTATCTTATACTGGCCCTTTATGCAGCCCCTCTGCTCAGCCTCTGTCTGAAACAAGCCATATTAGCTCCTGTCTCTTTAAGGCCCCCCCTCCCAGGAAGCCCACTTTCTTCTGATTGGACAACATCCTCTTGCAGGTGTGGAAAGTGAAAGTAAACTGTAAACCTACTAAGTAACATATAATTTCTATTTCTTGATTGGAAATGGCAATTTCTCAAATCCAACAGTATATGTTCGAGGCGAATCTGATTTGGAATATGGGAGTAGACAGCATGAACATCCACAGCAACAAAGATTACAGCAGGACGTCTCTGTTTGGTGTGGAAAATGCGCTAAGTAGAGAACGTCTGCTGTCGGGAAATAACAAAGGTAATGTAACTACTAAAATGTTATTCTGTTGTTGCCAAACAACTGTATCGTATCTCCTTGCGCTGTCGGTTATAGTTGATTGCTTATTACTTGAAAACAATTTGTTTCTTGATCATCTTTCCCTCGTTGTCTTTGACCGGGGAACTTTTGTCACCGCCTGGAGCAGATATGATCATATAGAGAAATCCTCCCCGAGTTGATTTCAGCTTGTGCAGAAAGTAGAACAAACATTGGAAACCTTGTGTTCAGAGCAGTCTGAAGCCTGAGCTGTTTGCTCACAGGGATTACTTTATCATTCGTTTAACTCATTATTTGACACGTTTGACACGTTTGATATGAACATCCGACATTGTAACATTATATATATGTCAGAAAGTAAGGAAAAGCATAACATGCCCCCTTTAATGTATCAGATGAAAAAGATAATAATTTAAAATATCAAAAATACTTCCAGGTTACATAAATAGAGATCCTGTCTTCATGATGCGACTCAAGAAATGTAACGTGATATTGAATTTGTGACAGACACATTTCCATGTATTACATTCCAACATGAAATATTAATATGCATGACAGCCACAAGAACAATCCCTGAGACATTACCTCACTCATGATCTCAAAACAGATCTATGTTTAACAGGCTTTTGGAGCGGCAGATAATGCTTCCATAATGGAGTAAAGCAATTTCCTGGTTAAAGTCTTGGTGGTAAGGAAGAAGAAAAAAAACTCAAATTTAATCAAAACACTGGAAAACAGGTCCACATAAATATTGATTCTTTATCCTACAAATACAATTTAACTCTAGGCAAACGAACATATGGTATCAGTGAAGGAAGAAGTGCATTAGTTTACATTGACAAAAAATTGAGCAATAAACTAAAGCAGGAAAAACTGCAGGGCTTGATGTATTATTGGACTCTGATTTTGAGTTGGGAGAGGTCGACAAAATCCAATGGCTTTCTTCAGTATCGTAAAAACCGCTATCTTTCTCGAAGCTTTATCCATCTAGCTTAACTATCATTAATTTTAATGTCACAACTCCCATAGGGGATGGATCTGCTGTGGAGGTTTAGCTTCTTTTTTCTGTCTTTGCTAATAAAGTGCTACTATTGTAGTTTACTTCCAGGCAAAAGGATGTAGCCCACAGTGAAGTAGGACAAAAAAATCAACATGCAGCAGTAAGTCTGGCCTGGGGGCCAGCTAGACTTTCTGACTTTGACTATAGCTTTAAAATGAAACATTTCCTTTCCTTTATTTTAAATTGAATTGACTTCATTTAACAAGTTATATTTGCAGTATAAAATACACACGCCACGTACATATGAATATGTCTCCATTTCTAGCATGTCTAACACTTTTGTGCTGTTTCTCACCAAAATTACATTTTTAAAAACGTTGTTTCTGTGCCTGCCAATGTGCTTGACATTTCTCGGCTTCTCAACTGCTCTTGGTAATAAACATCAAGCTCTGATGAGGTGGCGTGAGCATAACAAGGTTGATGAGTTCAGTGTTTTCTGGAACAAACTCATTAACACCATGTAACTGTCGGAGGCTGACATTGTCCACTATTACTTTAGATTACTGTAAGCAGAAAACAAATCCAATAATGAATTATTACAAAAGACAGATTGCTTTTGTTTTCTATTTTCAACTACATTTTCTTTAAATCATGCAGCTCCTTTGAACATGTTTTTGTCATTGAACCAGGTCATTAAGATATAGCAAGCAGTGTGGAGATACACAGTTCGAGTTTTCACGCCGCAAAAACAATAATTTATGTTGATTGAAATAAACTTTTCCCTCTTAACTGCTCTAAATTTTCTGCGGTTTTAATGACACGCTTTTACATTCGAGCTGACTGCTTTCTACTGAGAGAAAACAAGAGTTGGACTTTAAACAAAATTCAATTCTGCTAAGGCCTTGGGGGGTGTTCCCTGCCTGAAGCGTGCCTCTTGTCTACTGTGGGGGTGACACATCTGTCAGCGCCTGCAAGGTGGACTAGGCTAAATCTGTTGCCAAGGGCTAAATCCCACATTAACTCCAATATTTATTCATGGCACTGAAAGTATGTACTGTAAATAATCCAGAAAAGAAATAACAGCATTTCTGTTCTCAGTATGGATTGCACTCCTATCACTGATTGGACCACTTATCAGTTGAAATGTGATTCTTTGCCTAACCAAAAGGAGCATTATGTTTGACTTATCTCAGATACAGTGCCAAAAAAGCACAATTTAATTGCATTAGTGTTTGGGCATTTCAAAATGCTTCCCTTAACTTTCTCCAAAGCAACTGCACGCTGTGTGTTCTACGAATGACGGTGTGATTTAACACAGCACTCTGCTCTTTCATTCCTTCTCAATATAAACACATGATTCATCAACACACCATTTATCCGGTTTAATAGGTCTCTAAGGTTATAGCATCAACAGACAGCCATCGGTAGCTTGAGAGGGCATTGGCTGTGCATGTGGGTGGCACTAGCACATGATATAACCCTGCCATGCCGGTTCTTGAGAATCAAAGACAGCCAAGAAGTGCAGCTGGGGCTTAGGGGCGCTTCACACAACAGTGCATCAGCCCCTGCAGTGACCACCCTGCTGGCTTTATTAGTTTAGTGTCACAAGCTTCTCTCCATAGAGTCTGTGGATGTTGCAGGAGGGAGGGGATATATATATATATATATATATAGTATGTGTTTGTGTCTGTGTGTATGTGCGTGTGTGCGCGTGTGTTTGCAGCATGTGCGCGCGCGCGTGAGTGTCTGCCTGGCTGCCTGCCTGTTTTTGTTTGTTACAGAGGAATGGGTGCATGTTCTGGGGACAGTGTGGTTCCCTGCGCGACTGTGCACAGGTATGTGTGCGCGCGTGTCAGGCCGTATCATCGTCCAAGCCCCTTCCCCCGATAGATGAGATTCACCAGGAAAGTAAACAGACGGCAATACGAAGCCCTTGCAGAGAGAAAGCCTGTGTGTACCAAAACAAAAACAACCTCCAAAATCCCTAAAATGGCAAGTTCCAAAACAATATTTTAATAAAGGGGGCTGACCTACCAAATTCTAGTGGTGATTTTGAAGGCCGAATTTGAATTTTCTGCAAACTAGAGATCAGGAGGGGGGATTTAGTGCAGGCATCTTTTGAGATGCATATTTCCTAGAAGCAGAGACGGGGAGCAAGGTGCACTTCTCTGGGCATGAACACCTAATAAGAGAAAAGGCGAGGTAGGTGTTGCAAAATTGAACAGCTGCGATAGTAAATAAGGTTTATGTGGCAAGGGGAGAGCAGTCTCTCATCGGTCACCACGGTAACTGTGAGTGTTGTTGATCCCTTGGGGACGAGTAGGTGTCTCTTTCCTCACAGCAATGCCAGTCCTCTCCACTGCACAAAGTGCCACTGTATCCAATTATAATCACAGTTGTTAAACAATGATTTAAATGAATAATGCATCCTACAATGCAAACGGCGATCCTTTAGATTGAAATAACAAAATGAAGAAAACAGTGCTGTAAGTGAATATTCCAAATAGGGAAATAGGCTTTTCGGGCTAAATATTTGGTTGTTGCCCAAGTGCACACCAAACCAGCTGAACCTGGTTTAAGTGAGCTTAAAGCAGTCAAGCTGATACTTAAACACATCTTTGCCGCCAGGACAGGAGCAGTGGGGAGCCAGCAAACTCTTTTTTTGGAGTTGTTTTCCAAGGCACTGGATTTGGACCAGAATCACGTACATGCTATGAATCCAAAACATCAATTATGTTCAGTTTGTAGTGTAATATCACACATATTTTCAAGAAACACAGATGGAGAGAATAAACTGTTAAAACAATTTATTTTTACTGTGATGAATTTCCAACTGATTGTGTTCAACCAATCCAACAGTTTTATGTGTGTTATCCCTTGAAACCAAATATGGTACAAAGAAGAACACATAACAGCCCAAAAGACACCCTGCAAGAAGGAAACAAAGTTGTCAAAATACTTGTACAGGATCTGAAAGGACTCAAATAGTTGTACTCCAAAAGACAGATTTGACATTAGACTATGCCAAGTTGCCCTTCATTCATTAAATATAACAGTGCTTTTTGGGATCAGCATTGACTGTCAAATCGATGCAGAGGAGAGCTTAGGATGCTAGCTAGTACAACTCCCTGGGGCTGAACGCGATTGTTCCCCTTGTTTCCTTGTTGATCGCTCCCTGTTTGACGTGTCCTGCTTCCCTCTCTGACTCGTTCAAAGGCTAATGGGCTCATTTGAGCCATTTCTTCAGGGAGACATGAATGTAGTCGTTTGAATAGAGTTGCTTGGACCGGAGTCATGGTGGCATGGCTTCCTGCGCATTCAGGCCAATTCATGATCGCCGTGCAGGGAGCCATTGTGGATTTTCCCCCACCATCCTCTTTATCTAAGACGAACTAGCCATTCAGTGAGCGTGTGCTTATGGGCTTCATTTACCCTTTGGAAAGAATGGATGCTAGTCGAACATATCACAGAAACCAAGCCCATTAAACTATTCTGATGTAAATGACCTAACAATTGTACTGGAGAAGAGGTGGTTAGTGTGAATAGTCATTACCCATGCACAGCACAGGTTCAAATATAACTTGCTATTTTCTTGTCTTCTCACTATATACAGTATTATGAATTATGCATCTGATACTATAACTTGAAGAAAAGATGAAGATTGTAGATGAAACTGAACATAATTTGAAATTATTTTTAAATTGTTTTATTTATTTAAAGCTAGGGTAGGCAATTTATTTTTTGTTATATTTGTAGAAATTCTCTTCACGTCCCGACAGCAATCAATAAATCAAATCCTCTGACAATAAAAAGAAAAAAAAAAACATAATCTATGGCTGTTGCAGGCCTGTAATAAGCCCGTCCAATCATTTCATTCGGCCCGCATGAAATGACTGGCTGGCCTACCTGCCTGTCAGCGATGTGCTGTGCTCCTCCCCCTAACTGTCTCGTGGACTCTTCCTCCAGCAGGCAGTGCATGTTCATGTGTTTTGGGGGAGAGGCTTTGGAGGGAGGATTTTTTTCGTTTGGATACGTTTGGAAAATCTAGCTTACTATTGCTGGTTTCTCCAGAGTTGCCTACCCAAGCTTTAAGCTATTCCATCCAGTATCATATCATTACTTTGCATTGCCAGTGCACCTTGAATACATTATTATCCAGTCCTTCACTTGCTGACCCTACAGTACTTTAACAGCCTTGCCACTGTCATTACTCCCCATTTCATCATATACAAGCAGGCCATTTTGTTTTTGAATGCTCTGAACACGGACTGACACCCTGTCGTGTAAAGTTACTCTTGATTTCTATAGATCATGAACAAAACAAAGCAACAAAGTTAGACCAACACCAGACAAGGTCGGCACTACTGCCAGACCCTTTTATTATTTTGAGAGCTATTGCCGTTCTCTAATGTGGATGACAGGGGCTCTGGACTGGAGGCACTAATAGTGGGAGATGACGAACTGTCACGCAGTTCAAACTTATCTCATATCATTCACATATCTAACAGTCTCTATGAATAAAAAAATAAAAAAAGCTTTGAGACCTGTGAGACCAACTCTACACTGCCTGTATAAAATAGTCAAGATATCTGGGTCCTAAAAAAGTAGATAAACAAATAAATTATACATTATACGGTAAAATGTTGTGGAAAACCAAACCATTTATACAGGAGCACAATGTCCTCTAATAATCACATGTATTCACTAAGATACAATATTGTCTTCAGAAATTATATAATATATAAGTTAGAGGGCAGTCCATCCCCCCTGCCACAATGCATTTGCTATTCTTTTATTTAGACAGGAGGGAAGCCAGACTAGTCTTCTCAACTGTATTTGGACACACAGCATTCATTGTGTGCATATCTGAATATTGTTCCCTTGTTTTTCCAAGGTAATACTTGCCATCAGCATTGATTCAGCTCTGTTTTACAAGGTCAAAGCATCTGTGATACACCTGCATTCTTAAAGCCACACGGTAAGTCATTCATCACTGTAATGATTCCTTTGAGATAACGAGCATTGATAAATTATTAATTATTAGTGATAAAGCGGAAGGCAAAGGAAAGAGGAAACCTATTCATACCCCCAGTTCGTTTTGTGCGTTTGGTTGAAGGACATAAAATAAGCAAGCTGTTAGGTGCCTTGTACCACAAGCCTCTGGCCATGTTGTAATGAAAGTCCTGGCATTCTAAATATATGGTTTGGAATAATAGTACTGAAACAGGCCTTGTGGTTAAAGGGAACAGAATGCACAAAAATATTGAATGCGGGAGCGTGCTTTAACCTGTCAGCGTACACTCTTGCTGATAACGTTATCTGTTCGTTTTGAATCATTTTAATACCTGCATACATTTATATTTTTTCCCGGTACGGCCCATTATGCGATACGCTGCTTGTCACGTCTTTCCGCGAAAAACACGACGACGCTGCCGCCTCAGAAACAGAACGGCGGAACAATGTGATCTGTGATATGTGGTCCAACGTGCCGGCGTACTTCTGCCTCGAAGCATTAGAGACACGGCAGCTTACGATGCATGTGAAGTCGGCGCTAGTTTAGTTGGCATGCCGCGCTAGTTCTCACTGATCCATCTCTCTTGTTTTATACACAGTGATAGGACTGTACAAATTCTCCGATTCGCCAAGTGTATCAGTTTATCTTATACACATTCGACAAACTCATTGGAGCGTGGCCGCGCATTCATTATGGGCGTCAAGTGGACTTGAGTCATACGCAGGGCCTCCAGGAAGAGGGAGCATCGTAACCTATGGATTGTGTAAGCAGTGTGAGGAACATTCTAGAGTTTCAAGAGAACATCCAAGTCAGAGCTCCTATTTTTTATAAAAATAGACTTATGGACACGAGCGAACCACAATACGATGTTCTCAACCCATCAACCTGTTTCCAGATCGTTCCAGTCACACCTTCCCGAAAATGTAATTGTAGGAACCTAAGCTGAAATCAATGCTGCGTTCACTGTAGGCTTGTACTTCTCTCTTCTGTGCTTAATCATGGGTCTTTCATGAAATTATCCTTGGTGTCAGATAATATGCCGCAAGCCATGCTGCAGCCACATCAGCATAAAGTAAGAAGGGATCTGATCTATCATTTTGTCCAATCGTATTCACTCTAAGCTGGAGCAGTGTGACTAATTGGTCGGTAAATATTTTGAAATCAAACAGTGGCAGCTGGTGTTCAATCTGCTCAACAGGGGGAGTGACACAGATGAGCAGTGTCAACAAGTTGACCCATGACTCAAGATAGTGGGTGCTCCAATCAGAACAAAAACGCCTTCTCTCATTACTAACCCTGAATACATCAAAGCATTGGTGTTCGGATGCATAACAACAAATCAGGAATTTTCCATATTTTTGAATTCTCTATAACAAAGAAACCAAGCACACATTTTGCTTGCTTTTGATAGTGACGGTTGAGAGAGACAGGAAAGGTGGGGGAGAGCGAGGGGATGACATGCAGCAAAGGGCTTGGGTTGGATTTGAGCTCAGGCCCGCTGCAGTAATGACTGCGCCTTAATAGGTGGTACATGCTCGACCAGGTGAGCCACCAGGGCACCCCGACACACAATTATTGTTAAGACATGAAATCTTGGAGTCATCATGTGTCCTAAAGTAAGTACTGCTTTTTTCTGACTTGGCAAATAACAAACTATAGCAAAAACACAGTACAAGTTATGTTGCACTAACAGAAACTTCAGAAAGCAAGTACTGTTCAAAATGTATAATTTGTGTTGACATTAATGTGTTTTAAAATGAAAGCTCAGAGCTTTTTTTATTCTCTATTGTCTCCCTGAGGGGGAAATTTGTCTTTTTTCCTGTCCCCCTCCACGGGGAGGCCAGAGCACTGGGTCGGCAACAGAGTGGTTCCCTTGAGCTGGTAGAGATTCAGTGTCTCACTCAAGAAATTTCAGCAGGCCAGGTCACTGGGGCCTCGCTAACCAACAGACCGCCCTGCTGACCATGATGCTTTCAGTGGGGCCTCGCTAACCAACAGACCGCCCTGCTGACCATGATGCTTTCAGTGGGGCCTCGCTAACCAACAGACCGCCCTGCTTACCATGATGCTTTCAGTGGGGCCTCGCTAACCAACAGACCGCCCTGCTGACCATGATGCTTTCAGTGAGCAAAAAGTCTTCCGCAGGCAACATGTTCCAGAGCTGACCATCCTTATTATCTAAATAGGCAGGGGGGAAAAATAATAAATTAACTGCTGACTTGGGTAAAATTTTGTCTTGACCTGAACAGAATTGATCAACAGTCAAATAGATGGTTAATCAATCGTTGATTAACAAGTTTATCAATATGCTAAGACATACGAGCCAGACATTTAACCCTTTCAGTGGGTGAAATCTTGGCATAGGTGCTTCAGGAGGTCTGACAGTATCAGTGTTTATGATGCAGAGAAAGACAGAGGATGAACCACTGGGGTAAGATAGAGCCCTGTTGGATTTGATGGGGTCTGAATAAAGCTTCCAAAAACAGTAACACTGATTTATCTTCACTGCTCAGGACTCATGACTCATATAAACTTCATTAAGACGCAAACTAGTCTCTGCTAATAATTCAGGTTATTTTTAACACACGCAAGCCCTGACTTTGGCTATTTCTACTCAGAGCAGACTCTCTATGGTTGTTATTCAATTGCAGGTACAGTTTTGTGTTGCTTTTATTGACAGATAATGTCAATGCAAATTATTTCTGCCACAACTTTGCACCTGCATACTAAACAAAACGGTTGAAAAGAGGATGCAAATGTGCTCCTTGTAAGACCAAAGCAGATATCACAGGGAAATGAATAGGATGCTGACAAAATTACAGTATTCTCATTAATTTGCACAGCATTAATCAGGCACAGCAAGACACTTGTAAATACTTTGTGTTGGAAAATTAGCATGATTTTGATCTGTCCACCAACAGTTGCAAATCACTGTTATTTTTCCAAAGCGCAGATTTGTTGTTTTTTAACCTTTGGCATTTGAGGCACCGCTGTACATGTTTTTTCTTTGTTTGTCTGTTTTGTTAAGGTTGTCT
>OMKK01032797.1:28641-40151 GCA_900302305.1 Polymixia japonica | reverse complement strand
TGTGTGTGTGTTTGTGTTTTTTGTGTGTGTGTGTGTGTGTGTGTGTGCACGCGCGTGTGTGTGTGTATGTGTGTGTGAGCGGCTGAGCGGATGGGTGAGTACGGTGTGTAACATTTGTATTATTTAACAAAGATTTCTATAAAATAAAAGTGTAATAGTTACATCGGCGTGTTAGTGAACACAGAGAAGGTCAAACGAAGAGCCAGCAGGGCCCCAGAACAGCACGGACAGCGATGTCACCCTGGATGTGCAGAGCGCTCTCGTTGCTCCACAAAGAAACATCATTTGCATTTGATTTGTCACACAGGCAAAGTGAAGTTTTATCCAAATGAAAATGTCAGAAAGATTTACAAAGCAGCGCTGAGGAGCTCACTCATGCTGCGACACAATAAGAGACCAGTCACCCTTTAATATAATAAACCCACTATGATACACTGGGCTGGCTTGATAAAAAAGACAGACAATCTGAGGCCTGGAGGGTTTGAGGAGGCGGAAAGTTTTTCTGTCAAAATATGGCTTTTGACTTTCAGTGGATTTTTTTTAAAGCAAGATGACATACAATCCATGTATTAATCAGCGCTCAACAACCTCCCCCCCCCCTAATTCCAGTCAATAATATACTGGATCTTGTGTCTTGTCTTGCAAAAAGAATAAACCTTTTCTGCCTGTCTCTGAATTCTTAAACCCTTCTCTATCTTACATGAACATCTGGGTCTGATTTCTGGGCCCTGCTACTTTGACCCGCAAACGTCTAAATATAGTTTCAGTTAAATTCCTTAAAATGTAAATGATTTCACGTTTACATATTACATATTATTGTCAATTATTGTAGCATTTAAAAATCAAATCATCAGGGTTGCTTTTTGAAAATGAAGCTGTCAGGACCCACTTTTGAATAGATTATTGCTACCTCGGCTTATAATGCTGCTATTTTAAAATGTTTGGAAGCAACATTGGTCATGGAGTTTTATTGCTGTTGCCATAAGGATTAATAAACTCCTAAAACCTTACTTATAGACATTTAATTGAGTCCAA
Organism: Polymixia japonica; assembly: GCA_900302305.1. Classification (NCBI taxonomy): domain Eukaryota; kingdom Metazoa; phylum Chordata; class Actinopteri; order Polymixiiformes; family Polymixiidae; genus Polymixia; species Polymixia japonica. Next base: position 39,116 of record OMKK01032797.1, on the reverse strand, counting down.
CAATCCATGTTCCATTAACCAAAGGTTTCTAAACTGGTAGCTTTTGCATAACCATCTTTCTGTGCTAACATTTCAAAGTAAATAATCGCATTTGTGCGTTTCATGTCATGCTGTCCGTGTGATATTCCACGTTACTGGAATATCTTTCTGATCGTAACTTATCGTAATTGTTTCTGACATTCTCCGGCGGCGTGAACGCATCAGTCCCAAATCAACCACCGTCACTGACTGACACGTTCACTGTCAGTCGTCAACGCTGGCTGCTCCAGCCCGCTGCTGTCGTGGAGCGACGTGTTTCCCCGTGTAAAGGTGTGCCCAGCAGGCCTGCGGAGAGCCGGGAGTACGCCTCTTAATGAGCCGCAGGCAGCGGCCTGACAGGCAGCGCTGATTAAAAAGGACGACCAGGCCTGGACACCATTAGCGCACACTAGGACGCTCTCAGCTGCCGCCATATGGAAGGAACTGACAGCAAAGTCGCTCTCCGAGATGGAATTGATACTTATTCTACCGACCCGGGTTGAACAGAGCTGAGGAGACGGTGCCGTGGTGTTTTAGCTACAGATACGTCTCAGTGCTCACGTATGTTAATATTATCTCCTCAAGGAAAAACAACACAAGCAGGTAAGATTCCCTCGGTGACGTTCTCACCAAAAAAGTTTCCTGGCATAACCGAGCCACCATTTGCATCCAAGCATGGGTTCCTAATGGTTCCTTAATATGCCCAGACTCCCACAGTCCCGGACTAACACAGAAACCTCCAAAGTGCAGTAAACGTTTATGAGAGATGACAGGGGAAAATGAAAGCGCTTATACCCTCAATAGGAAAGCAATCACGGCTCCATTATGCTTAGCTCGCCCTATCTGGCTAATGCGCACTGAAATGCCACCTGATTTATTTCAAACGCTGGATACGGCTGCTTGGTTTCTGTTGTTGGAATGATTAATGCAAAAAATCTGCCATTTGTATGTAAATGCACCGGGGGTTCATATTATTTATGTAAGCAAAGCAGCAGAGTAAATATGGTGATAGTGCGCAACTGTATGCAGGTGACAGTGTTTCCAGCTATTTTTCTGCGCTACAGTCAATGAAAGAATGACGGAGCGAGGAGTGGTATAATTGATCAATATAACTGTCACAACTTCGGTTTGACTTGAATCGCTTACCTAATGTTCGCGGTGTGATCCGTCTCATTGTGTGCGTTACAGTATACTGACAGGACTATTGACTATCCGCCATTTTCGTGCACAGTAAAACCGTCGTCTGAAACGGCATGAATAAATATCGGAATAATGAAGAGCCTAAACCAGAGCAGCCGGTCCGTCTACATACAGTCACCGGCCTAAAGTCGGGAGCCCTATTATCTGATCCATTTCCAGCAGAAAAGAAGCAGAGAAGGGCTCGTATTTTGAATTGCTAAGTACAGTCAGTCACTGTGACTGGCACTAGAGTCATGTGTCAAACTCACAGACATGTAAAGCAGCAACTGACTCTACCCACCTTCAGCCATTATCATACAGAACATACTCCGCGATAAGTTGGGTTGGTGTCTTGTATTGGGCGGCAGGACAGCTTATTAGAGACCATCCTGCCACCACAAGTTCACAGGTTCAGTTCCCCTTATAGCTAATGAGTGTCCTGTAGTTTTAAGATTGTATCTCTGAACCCGCGCAACCCTGCCAGGTCCATCAGGTCCAGTCATCAAGGGGGCTTCTGGTGGTCCCGAGGTCTCAGTTCAAACTTGTGGCTTTTATATTGTTTTTTGCCTTTTTTTTTATTAACTAAGCTCCTTTTCTCTTGTTTTTATTTCTGCTATCATTTGATACAAACTGGCTTTGTGTTTTAAAGATCTTTATAAATAAACTTGATGTGACTTAAGCAAGAGACCGAATCCCTTCCTGCTGTCGTGTCTCCTCTGAGTCACTCTGGGTGAAGTTAAATGTGAGCTGTAATGTCTTCACCCTGAGCTAGAGTCTGGTAAAACCTCTTGTCATTCCTAAGCTGATGTCAGGAGCCTCGTCGGCACGTCCCAATCTTCCCTCCTCACACAGCAGCCTGGCAAAAGTCTCGGCTCAACTGAAGTCTCATCCAAGGAGCTTACAACTGTAATTAAATCATTAAATTCTTCTCTACGCTTCACAGAGCCGGGCCAAATTGACTTCCCACCAAGCTCATTTTCTATTTGAACACCAAATAATGATTTTCTGCCAGTCTAATTACAAAGCTCAACATCTGATCAAGCCGGCATCCGGCAGGGGAATTATCATATGGGGCCAGCATTAGACCTCATTACCAACTAGAGTGCAAAATTATTACATCTTGTAATTGGATGGGGAGATTTATCAACAGAGTCAGGCCAGGGCTGGTTGCAGTAATCTGTAATCACATGCTTGGTTGAACTGGCTACTTAGACAAACTTTGCTTAAAAACAAAGCATGGGTATCGAGTTACCTGCTCCCGATGGACGCTGAATCTGAAAAAATATGTTTCTCTTTCTCTGGCTGTTTGTTTCTTTACCTGGGACTTCTCTATCATTCAGGGATCATAGGAATATGCTACATCTGGTATCTGGACACGCTGGCTTGCCTTAGATGACCTAAACGCTCACTGCAGTTGGTGGCTTGTGATGTTGAGGATGGAAGAATTGAACTCTGTGTAGCTTATCATTCACCTCTCTGGATACGTGACTTACAAAAGCTTCTTTAATTAATCTAGAACTACTTTTTGTTTGTTTTTATTAGACAATAATAATACACACAGACCTCAGTAGTCAAGTAGTTCTACTGTTGTATGTTATTGTAAGTACTCTGGATACGACTGTCAGCTCAATGTCTTAAATGTAATGAAAAGTTGATGAGAAGGCTACAGTCGGTGATCGTAGTGACATGGAACAGGTGTATTCATCTTAATAACTGACGAGGCTTACGTCAAGTCTGTGTGAAAGTAGAAGACATACAATGAAAAAGACAATCGAACCCGTTCTCTACATAACCGTTTCTATCAGATTAGTTAGGACAGGTCAAACTGGCAACCTGTCCCCTTGGCTTTGCCATTCCTTTCAGAGGCTCATGGGTAATGGAGTTGTTATAGTTTGGATCAGTCTCACTAAGACGATCAATATAAACCTGATACTAATCTAAATTCCTAAAGCTATAATGCACTCGCCTTGAATACAAATTCCGAAATCCTTCACAAGATTGGCTCTATCTCTGTTTTATACATAACCGCAGACGGCAGGACAAGTTTTTCTCAAGCATTTGACTCGTGAAACATCGTCCAAGCTCCGCCCCGAGTTTTCCCCGGCAATCTCCCCCCTTCAGACCAGGAAAAAAAGCAACAGTTCATTGAAAACACTTCAACTCAATTCACACACTGTTTTTCTGTCTTGACAAAACATGTTTAGGTGGCTGACATTCTAATTTGCCTCTAGAGCTCACCTACTTATTCCAGTATTGATCAGGCATGGAGTTGAATCAATGTCCTTCTTGTATCAAGGCCTGTCCCTGCGTAGCGCGACAGCGTGGCTCATATGGAGTCACTTTGCAAAGCGACACTACCACTAAATCAATGTCTGCCTGTTAGTGATACCACACATCTGAAGGCTTATCTTGTGATCGGCAAAAACTATGAGGAAACTAAATCACTCGCAAACAAAAGTAAAAGTATGAGCTTTCAACGATTCTTCGGAAACCATTTGACACTGTAGACACGTGGCCTGATGTTTATCGCTCAATATTTAAAAAAAACAGATAATTACATTTTAAATCTTACTATTTTGCAAGGAAAGGGCACAAAATAGCAAAGAATTTCAATGATTTTCAACGGTGAGTTTTAATTCCACAACAGGAAATATCTGGTGGTGGGTGTCACCTTTTCAACTTCACAAAGTTACTTAGAGATAGAGCACGCTTCCAGAGACAGGAAGAAAATGTCGGCCGGCCTTCTGAGAAAAGCTTTGTATTGTTGTGATCAGGCAAGTCTCACTCCCTCCATTGCAGTCCAAATTTTAAACAGAACTGGACTCTGTCTAACCTCTGGGCAATCACACTATATTACCTTAATTACCTTATACCCTCTGTGCGTGTGTGTGTGTGTGTTTGTGTGTGAGTGTTTATGTGCATGAGCAGGGGCAAGGAAAATTGTAGGTACAGTTAGGGCAGTGGGGGTTCAGGCAGCTGATATAACTTATCCTACATAATCTAACTTATTTGATTTCTTCATGTTGTGTAGGCGCATGTGCTGTGTTTGCTAATTTCTTCAAACTGAATGTCAGCATCTCTCAAAGGAGGAAGAGACAATTAATGGAATACACCATGTCTAACCCTGGAAGAAATTGCATGTCTAATGTAGATTTAAGGGGAGATGCAGGGTTACATTGGAATGTAATTGCTGAAATTAAAAGATGTCCCCAACAAATTCTCCGCTCCATAACAAGATCTCAGCTCCTTAAATCTTTTTACAAACTCCATATTCACGACTCACAAAATCTTTAATCCAGCCCAGATTATTTCTGTGAAGTGTGACAACAGCGTGACTACAAGTCACAGTTGTGGGTTTAACTAAATTAAGTCAACATTTAAAATGATGATTAAACACTTAATTATGGAAACTTTGTGTTGCCAATTTGCTGCGTCTGTGGAAGCTCTCCTGGGACTTGACTGCATATTTATAGTAGAACATACCTTATCTTAGGCCATCACTTTCTTCTGTCATTTTTCATTTGGCTGTGTTATGCAGGATTAAGCGATCTCATTGTGATGAATTGTTTTGTCACCACAAGGGACCTTTTATGAATCCTTTATGATTTTGGCGTCGTATTATCTACAGTATCTTTGCACCCTTAAATCTTATTCAACTGTTGTAACATTGTAACTCACTCTGAATAAGAGTGTCAGCTAAATGCTTCTAATGTAAATACAAACGTGAATCTCTGAGTGATTTTTTTTACCTGAACACAGATTCACCTGGAGAGCAAAACATGCTTTGAGACGGCAGGTGTCTACTATCGGCTTTCTTCATTTATTCATGGGGTCTGCGCGTGAAGCCGTTGCCTGGCGTGTGAGAGGCAAGGGTCTGGACATTGATGAAATGTTCACCCAAACAGTAAAGAGTCCCAGGACAGAGCAGGGAAGGAGGTTAATAGAGAGAAACATAGAAAACATGCTGCTCTTTAAGGAACTCCAAACGGAAACAGCAGATGAAAGAGACGTGTGTCGGACTCACGCCAAGCTCAGTGCGCTCCCAGACAGACGAACTCGATCGGTCGGGTCCAATGTGTAAAACAATCACAACCACTGATCATTTTGCCATCTTTAGTTTTTACATAGAAGAGGTGAGCAGGATACGTGATAATTGTTTTTTTGGTATCAAAGTAGAATTGATTCACCACCAAAAAGTGACACCCTGTCTAAAATAATTACAAAATTACAAAATAAATAAGAGAAACTAAATAATTTTATAAACTGGATCATCTATACTGTAGAAATATTAAATGATCAAGGAATCATTTTAGTAAGAAAATTCTTTATAATAACTACACACTATAAAGCATTTACAACATATTAGTTAACAGTTAATTCATCCTTTATAAAACATCAACAATACATTATTAAATCATTACAAAGCTATTAAACACTATGTTAAGCATTAACTACTATTCTGGTCCCATAAATTAGGCAGTGCTGATTGGCCAACACAGCATATCACGCTTTCAGCTGCTCAAATGCCACTGGACCACGCGCCTGAAGTTAAGTCATCATTTATCAATACTTTTAAATACTATTAATAGCTTTGTAATGATTAATAGCTTTGTAATGATTTAATAATGTATTGTTGATGTTTTATAAAGTTTTATGAAATAGGTTGTAAATGCTTTATAGTGTGTAGTTAACCGAAAGTGTAACCGAAAATATTAATAAAAGTTTTCTACCAATGCAACCATTTGTCATTTTATAGAGTAAGAGATTGATTATACAGAGTTAAATATTGATTTCATAGACTGATAATGAAGACAAAAGAAAACAATTAATCATGAAGGAGATTTGTCAAGATCCATATCTTTCTCTGGATTAATTGGAAGGTGTTTTATGGAAAGATGGAAGTCAGATAGGCGTCTGATTAGCCCGTTGGTGTCAGTGCCAGGGTACAGGGATAAAAACAATTAGACATTTACCTATCAAACCACTGCTTCCATTAACTCACAAAGACAGATGCTAACTGCCTGAAGAAAAAAGTCATTCTGTTCATTCAAGTCCTTTGTCTGTGCTGGCTTGGTGTGCGTGTACGCTATTTGGCTTTCATTGGTGTGTTGTTGCTTTAATTTAATCAAACCTCTGACATTTACTCATGTAGACCAACCCCCTAACATGTGATTACGCCTGTGTTGGCAATCATATCATTTTGTTACTCCGCAGTGTTGCCTGTACAGAGTAACTGGAGGTCTTAATCAACAATACTACGTCTCTACATGCTCCTGGAAACAAGGCCTTGGTTTGGCAGGCTGTGATTTCAGGAACAGATTGACCTCCCAGCCTGGTGAGAACATACTGGCCCATATGAGACAGAAAACACACCAATTTCCTTGTGATCAATTGCTGCTCTGCAGTCCTCAGATTTTGCTGACAGCCGAATATGCTTACCAAGAGAATCAAAAAGCTGACATATGTTCCCTTCATTTCTATTCCCTTTGAGGAACTTGTCGAATGAAATTAGCATCTGATGAATAATTGTTGTCAGAGGAAAAACAAATGTTTATCTGACGATGTGCTTTGAAGTGTGTATGTTCAGCCGTTTCTACTATAGTGAGATTGAGGCAAAGAATTTTAAACTGCTGCTCTTATTTATTTACAGGATTAATATGCATTATGAAGTTGGGTTGATCATAGTAAACAGGAAGGAATGCAAGTCGCTTCCTGCTTTGAACATCTTTTTACACCTTTTCAAAAAAACTTTAATTTTTTAAAGAACCTGCTTGAAAATGACAAGACGGCTAAGACAGTCTCCAGATAAATGGGCAAGAGAGTAGCGTTACAAACCCCCAGACATTTAATTTACAGTTTTACATTTACAAAGTATGCATTTATCTGAGGAACTCCACAGTGACTTACAAAAAGTTACCAGGTAATGTTCAGCGTCACACTTCCACCTACTCAGACCCTGGGATAAGACAAAAAAGGGACTAATTTTTCATAATCTTGTTCCCTCCAAGACCATAAAATCAATACAGGGAAACACCTCTGTTGTGTTGATAACAAATCACCCCGTGATTTAGTCTTTGTCTGATAGGAATGAATCGGGTGGTGCGCCAGAGGAAGAACATTGTAAATAATTGGAATGTTTTGCTACTGAGACTTACAGTAGTTTAGCATATTATCTGGAACCAGTATCTAGGTAAGTAATGCACAGGAGCCTCAAGCGTTGCCCCTTGACCCTGGTCGAGCCCAACATAATGTAACACATTGTCACATCCAGACGTACGAGAGTAAAGCAAACAGCAACCTGCTCTACCACTGGTGAATATTTTCATGATAATTAGTATGATTTCCCTAATCGTGTTCGCTCAGTTTGTAGCATAGAATGAACATAGCTCAGATTTACTACTTAACCACTCCAAAGTGACTCTGCCTCATTGCCCATGAAGTCACCGGCTCGTGTGACATTATCATTTGCGATAAGGGTATAAATCACACAACGGCTAATTTACCTTGAGAGACAGAGAGAGAGAACGGGGGAGAGCGAGAATGATGAGAGAAGAGTGTACTGTGTCTATCTGGCTGACATGATAATAAGTTGAAAATGAGGGTTTAGACTGCCGTCATAACATATATCTTTCAAATGTAAATAACACCCACGGTCTCTGTCGTGCCATACGCTCCCTTCATGGAACATTAACCGCTGCTCCCTCAGCACAGCCCCAGTAAGGGCTCGCCGTGGAGCCATTTAGATGTCAACAGACATCTGTGTGCGCTGATAACAAATGGCTATTAACACAGTAAGCATTAAATACGCTTCCCGCGAACTGAGTTGATAGGTCTGACGGATGTATGGGAGCACAAACAATAACCCTGCCATACGTGTCAGCAGCCAAAAAACGCTCTGACGCCGTTGTAATTGCGTGCGAAACCTCGCCGCCTCACGCGGTTGAAATACGGACACGTTGTGACCACGACCAATGTGGGCGAGTGGTCGCCTGTCAATTGTCCACTCCGGTTATAAATTTATTTGACTGCCAATTAAGCAGAAGCCATAATTGATACACACAGTATGAAACCGAGGGTGAATATAATTCTGCGCACAGTGGAGAAGGTCTGGTCCCAGCGGCCTCAAGCTACACAAATATCACCCCTACAATAAACAGCACTTAACCTTTTGGAGTCGACTCTCCAACCATAAGCCTGTCACCTCTTCCTCCTCTATCAAAGCTGAATCCCATTGTGGCACATTTATTTTTTTATCTAATAGGAAATAATGACACAGACTGCGTTGCTTGCCCTCTTTGTCAGGACGTGAAGGCCCCTGAGGGAGAGGAAAACACAATAAGCATAAACGCATAAAGGCGAGTGCCAGTCTATTTGGCGGAGAAGGATGGCTAGCATGTTGCTTATCGAAGCGCTATAAATTTCCATGCCTCAGACAAAGATGGGAATGTTATCACAGGCCGGCAGAAGTGACGAGACGGCCGCCTGACAAAGAGGAGAGACTCAGTCGGTGATTTATAGATGGAAGTGAGTGAGAGGAGCCATTTAGGAAGACAAGCAAGAAGAAAATAGAAAAATAAAAGAATTATAGGAAAGGATGTTTTCAGACAGACAGGACATAGAAATGAGAGCCTTCGGACGCTGCAAGTGGAGGATGTTTGACAAAGCTGAAAAATGTGTTTTCTTTATATAGCTTAACATTACATTATGTTAACCTGATGACTTATTGTGAAAGGTTAAAGGATAAACTGAACTGAGTGCACACAGAACAGGTAAGCCAAGAGTTAAACTCTTTGAAAAATAAATTACCCTGGTACCGACACAGACGTACATAACCCCCTGTCTCATGTATGAGGATGTAATGATTCAACATTCACAGCCGGTGTTAAGTTCTGGAGGTTCTGACACTGCTGTTTGTCAGTTGACTGCTACCGTCACATCCGGATGCCTATGAAAAGTCCAACCAAGTCAGAGCTGTTAAACGACATGGTCTCATCACTCAGTCTGTCTAATTACTCTAGAAAACCTTCCCCAGCTTCCTCTGACGGCAGGTAATGTTTTCTGCGGCCTCCTTAAAGCTCATTACCACTAAAGTGACGGGAACCGACTACAGTAGTGAAGCCAGTGTAAATATAATCACAATCGTCACACAGCGCTGTGTCTCCGCGCCCCATTGATCATTATCTAGCTTCAGATCGACTCAGGCATTTCCTCTCTGGTGAAAGGTGGCTGCACTGAGCTAACACACCTATAAATTATTAATGTGTGTGTCGTTACACTCATAGGCCAGTGTGATTTTATTCGTATTGGCGTTAATAAGTGGAGAGAGTACGATTCTGCTGCAACATCCTCGCCAGGCAGACAAAGAGAAAACGAGTTTGCGTGAAGTTCATTATAGCCTCAAAACAAACAATGCAGGCCCATAAGCTTGGCAACGGTAAAAAGGAAGCCTGTCACAGTCGACTAATGAAATGCTTGATTTGTTTGTTTTCTCTCTCGACACACCTCAAATGTCACATCCGGCCAAACACCAGCTCCCCATTAGCAGGGCTAATTAACTTTGCAACTGTCAAGCTAGCCGCGGCTAACGAAAGTGACAGCGAGAAACGCCTGCGCTGAAGCCTGCTAATAACTCAAGAGGCTAACAATGGCTGACACCGGCCCGCTTGGAAGCCAGGGAGAAAAAAGGGACGCTGTCGACATCAAATCGAGTTATCTCTCCGCGGGGAAAAAAAAAAAAAAAAAAAAGAAGCCGCGGAAGACAGAGGAAGAGAGAGAGAGAGAGAGAAAGCAGGCAATCTCATCTTTAATGCTCTGTTATTGGCACTGGTGAGTAGGGCTTTGTTCCCGCTGTTTGCGCTGGCTTTGAGTCCGTGCCTCCTCTGGCTTCCGCTGTCACCGCCCGTAAAGACGCTGTGAGTGACTCTCCATCTAATGATGAATAGTGGCCTGGCGAGGCAGGGGAAGATTACTCCCCAGAGAGCCTTAGGAGCCCGTCACTGTGATTTATGACATATTTATCAGTCTGCTTTATCTGAGGTGCTGTCACCCGGCCCCGCCGAGTGGAGGGGAATGCCGGGAGAGAATTATGCAGCTATAATTGTCAATCATAGCCGAGATTGAGCGCCGAGCGAGGGCCGTTTTCATAACGGAGGTGCTTAGAGCTATCACGAAGGGCAGGGGGGAGGCCGCTTAAATGAGAATGATATCCACATTATATATATATATATATATATACCTGTATATATATATATATATATATATATATATATAGGGTATGC
>OMKK01032797.1:0-21900 GCA_900302305.1 Polymixia japonica | reverse complement strand
TCGACTGGGGGGGGGGGGGGGAGAGACAGCGCCGGAGAAGTGCTCGACCTCGGACACGAAAGGTCATATGTCCCCCTCGCTTTGGAAGTCACCGGCTCTGCGGGGGGCTGTCCTGGAGGGAACGGGAGGGGGCTGGGCGTGCAGGATCTGTAGCTTTCCTCTCTTCTGTTTTGTTGGTATTGTTTAAGCCAAACGTGGCTGCGATGTTTGAGTAAAAAATATTACTACAAGTGTTAGACAATACAACAAGTGTTTTGTTTTGTGTCTTTTTACTAAAATGACAGATGAAGGTTGGTTTCTCTAAATATCAAAATGACTCAGTTTAGACCAGTGAGACACACAGATCACAGATCAGTCGTTTCAGGAGCTTCATCCCTCTGCTCACTGTATCGTTGTTTGAATTCATTTGTGTGTCACGTTCAATTGTCTCCAGGATCTGTTCGCAACAACAGAACCAGAGAACAGGCGAAAAGACCAACCGACGTAAAACATCCTGTGCTGTGTAACAGATCCCAGCCACGACCGGCATAACCCCCCTCGCTGTTCCCTACCTCGTACCCCCTCCAGATCTGACCCCATGCCCGTCCACCAGAAGTGGCCTCTGACTGTGGCAGCTGGGCCCCCCCTCCGCCGCCCCAGATTGATGAAATTTTCATAACCGCCTTCCCCCAAGTCATAGTTCACCTTCAACATAATTTATGAGCAGCTCGAGACAGACGCCAACAGACAATATGCTCACTATGGGGCGACCAGGAACATGTTAATAGAGTAGAGAGGTTCACACAGGGATTTACAGTAGACCCTCGCCCTGTTACAGTGCAGGATGTTCGCTCGTTCTCTTTTTCATACGATATGATAATATACATCATACATCAGTTACTAGAAGAAGTTGTCAAAGCTGAATGTTGACACAGTCATTCAAGTTCTGAGTTAGTTCCATCACCCTTGAGCCCTAAAAAAAACATGAAATCACCTCAAAGATAGGTGAGGATCACAAAGGAATGACTTATTTTCATAATTCATGAAAAAACATTATTTTTGTAGATAATATTATATAACAAATAGTATTAATGAATGATATTTCTAATATATACTGACATACATTTTTACTGTAATACATTTTAAACTGTCAGTAATTCTTATTTATCTTATTTATAGGGTAACCAAACCTGCAATGCAATATTTAGACTGCATTTGACAACAATGTCATAAATAACAAATGCTCTCGTGGATTTGACCCAAAATCCTTTTCTAATGAGATTCTCTGGTACATGTCACAGTGTCACAGACTATTGTGTCTGTGGCATTTATTCCTAAGGCAGATGTCAAAACTCTGACAACTGCAGACAACTTGTACTTAACCTCTCTCCAAGTGCACGTGGCATTAACATTGACATTGACACTGACCTCAACGCACTCCCTCTCACTTAAAGAGGCAGGTCAATAGCCATCAGCAATTAGCGTTGGATTGGGTCTGCCTCAGCTGCCCGTTGTGGTCAAGTGTCTGGGGAGTGGCCAAGATAACGAAGCCCCTCCTACCCCCATTAACGTGATTGGACATGCAGACCCCAGCTCAGCCCCTTGTCATTGGGTTAATTTTCAGAAATGTATTATGGAGTGGTTTGTTGTCATAGCCAGGTGACAGGGTGAGAGAGTGTGTGTGTGTGTGTGTGTGTGTGTGTGTGTGTGTGTGTGTGTGTGTGTGTATTGTCTGTGTTTTTCGTATGTGTGGCCAGATTGAAAAGAGTCAAATGATGGATGAACCACGGACCAATGAAAGCACATAAAGTCACGGCAGTGGTGTCAAATCACACTCCTACCCTCACATCATGGAAACACTGAACATACAAATGACACAGAGTGAAACCACAGGTGAACCATTTTACCAAGACATTGTTTCTGGGCTTCAGCATAACCTATTCAGCATAACCTTTATTTAAAAACCTATCAAACCTATCAAAAACACTGGGTTCACCATAATGGAAAAAAGTCTTCAAAGCCTGAAAAAGTTGTGTAAAGTGATTCATATGAAGAGTTATGTTCCAAAATGTCATATAGCCACTTTGGAAAGAAAACATATACATTCAATATCTGTAAAATATAGAGGATTCAATCATTAATTTGTCAATCAAATGGTGGTGTTTCATTTTGTTACAAAACTCTTTTTATCTCAAAAGGTTTTGGAAATGTCATGAAAATTCTTTCATATCTTTTTTTTTAAACCCATCAGTGTTTAATTCCAATATGTCTGCTGGTAGAATAATGACACAATAAGACATTGCTGGACCTGACACCAAACCAGCTGTATTTTCTGTTGTGTTCTTATATATTTATTTTCTGTTATGTTTTTATATATTTATTTTTTTAACCCTCTATCCCCTTCAGAAACCTATTGGCCTTCCTGGTTAAATAAAATGAAAATGAATTAAAATAAAAAGTTCTACTAAACAAACTACTAAACTACTAAACAAAAAGGCAACATTTGGCAAAATATTCTGGTCGTGAAAATTGCACTAGATGACTTGTAGGCAAACTAAGTGCATCAAAACAGTCAATCACCAAGACTTCAAAGAAAGGATGCAGGTTAAAAAGAAGTTATCCTTTTACTCTGAGGGGATTGTTGACAAATTGCTAACATGCAACACTTTAGACCTAGTTACTATTCCTGGCTGTCAGCTCCACACTTTGTATTGTAACAGCTCAGTCCACCATGTCCATAAATCATACCACTCCCTTTGGCTGTCCACCTACACACACACACACACACACACACACACACCGCGCGCGCGCGTACACATAGGGAGGCTCGCATTCACTTCTACATAAGCACACACACACATGCACACGTAGGGAGGCTCACATTCACTTATACACACACACACTTATACACACACACACAGGGAGGTTGGCAAACACACTCCTACATAAGCAAAGCAGCTGCTCAATCACTCTGGCGTTTATACTGTAAAGGGGGTGAAAAATGACTCTGTGAGCCAAAATGTTCTGTTCTCTCACCGTGATACCTAACAGAGGAGTCTGCTAATTCTTCCTTTATTCTGGAGGGAAGTCTTCTTCATTGCCCTCAACAGCAGTGTTGGCTGAGGTGAAACCACTCCAACGAAGACAGATCTCTCCATCATTCTGAATGGTGTGGCCTAGATTTGGATGAGAAATTCTCTGTTGTTTTTCAGAGAGCCCATATAGTCAGGCAGACTATAAAACCATGCCATCAAATGTCACTTGACAGTAAATAAGGTGTATGGATTAAATGTAATATTTTTAATATTTGTTAATACATAAATAATGCAGTGCAATTAAATTGTCAGTTTAATTTCCTTTTTAGTTTTAGACAAATGTTACTGAGGTTCTTTGTGCCTCTGAAGACCAAGCATATTCCATACATTTGTGACGTGAATTTGAATCTGTCTCATGACTTATGTTACATGTGATCTCCTCTCCTTTTCCCTGTCATCTTGCACTACTGTCCACAAAGCAGGAATGCTTTAAAAAAATAACCTTAAAAATGTTTAGAATTAAGTGTAGATTTGATGCATCAAACATGTTCGGTTGATTTAGTGTCGGCAAATTATATTTACACAAGTTTGGAACAAACGTGATTGTTTTCCAGACTTTAAATATTGGCATGACTCTGATGTTTTGGTGTTTATGAAGTTGGTAATGAAGTTGCTAAACATAGATTACCTTATTCTGATTATTCACCTCTTCTTAAACTCAGCATTCGTGGACGCCAAGGCTGCGTAGAGCAGAGAGGCTCAACAATACACTTCATACACACACTTTCAAGATATGCAGTGACACTTGCCAAGCTAGTCAACATGGCTGCTAATTGTTGTATCTCTGTCACCAGATTTGCATTGTGGGTAATACATTTCTGTGGAAGCGGTGGCATTTATGCGCCTGTCTCCATGATAAGAGAGAGCCATCATTACGCCACTAATTACTGATGAACAGTTCTCACAGCCGTCATACAGAGCAGTGAAGAAGAGTAATGGGATTTAGGTTCTCAGTGTTTACCAACTGCCACCTAGTGTCACATCTGTGAGGCTTCTGGGGTTCATTGGTTTGGATAACAAGCTGTTGGTATAATCATTTCGCTCCTAATTAAAGACATGATGATTATCCTATTCAACTCTGTACTGCTCTCTAATACAAATGAAAAGATTTGTTTCAAACGTGCAGACGCTTCTCTTTGTATGACCTTCTCCTCTGCCAAGAACTATAAACTGACTTCCAAACAAATCCATGAAGTTCACAGGATGGGAATGGTGACACCCCAAAAGACTTTCTTTTAAAAAATAAGGCAAGAGTTGACTTCGATATTAGCCTATTTTTTTTGATGACACAAAATGTTTCTGTCTCTGTGGATAAAAACATTATATGTGGTCAGCTGTTTTACTTTGGTTGTGGAAGGCATATTGTGGGCCTGGAAAATAATGTCATGGACCAAGTCTGATATTCAAAACTTGGACGTCTAAAATGTATTCAGATGGCATACAATCCTAAATGGCATGGCTCTCCCTAGCTCTCTGACAATGAACTCCTCTGATTTTTGCCCGGCAACAGGATTTGACCCGCTGCCCCCAGTGACTCTCATCTGAATGAATTGAATAAAAGCTAAGACAGGAGACGTTTGAGGGGGAAATCTCCCTATATTACAATAGGGGAATGTAGGCAAAGGTAAAAAAAAAAAGGCCCTTTCCATGCTCCTCTGATCATGTGTCTGACAGTTGTGTGCAGAGGTGGGCACGGCCTGTTGAACAAAAGGTCGGCAGGCATCATAGAATTCAACGACAGGCCGACTCTCTGACAGTCTGCCGCTGACAGACAAGCATTTCGCTCTATTTCTGACCAGCCGCTAGTGTACCGAACCACCCTGACCTGCCTCAACCCCGCTGCCTTCTAGAGTGTGTCTGTGTGTGTGTTTGTGAGGGAGTTGGGTCAAAGGTTAGGTCTTTAAGAAGCAGCCGTGAGTGGAGTCTGTCACGGCCCAGTGATCACTGTGCAGCAGGCCAGTAGCCTGCCATGTAGAGTGAACTCATTCTGTCCAGCGAAATCCACTTCATCTCAGGCTACTAAATTAGACCCATCGCCAATTCATGAAAGGCAGACTTCTGACATCAAATCCCCCTGGATGTTAACCAGTGGGCCTCTTTTATTGCCATTGTGCTCCTCATAAATAGGCCTACTGTACATGTAAACTTAGGTCAGGAAATGCCCTAAAATAGATGGTCATCATGTGTAAAAACAATGATATAGGCTACAATGGAGACATACAGTAGTATACAGCAAATGTAGAAAAGAACATGCAGAAATAAGTAAAGGTATGTTAGTCTTTGCATTGCATGTTTAGGCCTAATTCAGATGAGACACAAGCTAAAGTAAATAGCTTTCTCTTTCATTATACATACTGTAATCTAGGCATGGTGAATGTCTGCAGTGTGAAAATATACAACGTGTTCAGGAATACATTTGTAAGTAAGAGAAGCAGAAAGATGTACAGATATATAGATTTATAGATATACAGTAGACGTAAACTTAAAGCTGCATTGCTGCGAGAACTACATATCCCACAATCCATCACACAACGCGTGCGTAGTGCTAAAACAGGAAGTATGTTGTTTATTAGCAACCGTCGCTGTGGACCGAAAAGCTCATGCTAAACGGTACGGATTTGTAAAAATATAACTACATGAAGCCCGACCCAATGTACATATTAGCTAAGTCGCTATATTTTAATTGAGTTGTTGTATGGAAAGTTATTTAGTCTGAGCTAGCACGATACAGAGTGTAAATGTAGACTAACGACATAATGACTAGCTTGTTTGAAAGGATGCTGGTGAAGAGCTCAGATAACAAAACTGCAATAAAACACACAAATAACACAACTAGCTACATAAATGAGATAAATAATACAACAACTAACGTTACAATAAGAGACAAACATCTCAATGTTTTGTCTTGCAGTAGGCCTGTTGTAATGAATGTTTATCATCTATGATCTTTCACTGGGTCCTATTGATTTCTAATGTGCTGCTTGTGTTGCTTCTTTATTCGTTTTTTTTAATATTGTGCTCTGTCCACGCTCTTTTGTAATTTCATCATTGGTTTTATTTATGTTTTATTTTCATTGTTTTCTGTTCTGCTCTTACAGATGCTGCTGTATTGCTCTGCATCTTACACCTTACCTCGTAGTTAATGTTCTTTTATTGTTTGTGTGAAGCATTTAACCTCTGGTTTGAAAGGAGCTATAGCAATAAAGATTTATTTACTTACTTACTTAGAGTGACCCAGATTTGAACCTTAACCTGATGCGTAGGTAGTCTGCCGCAAGGTGATTGATAACGTTATGACTTCAGTTTACATGCAATCCTATTGACTAGGTTAAGTTAGTTAGTTGGACTCTTTTTACAGACTTTACAGCTGTTTTGAATTGAGGACGCTTTAAACTGATTTCCAGGTTGAAATATGTCCTTGTTCGCTGACGAGACAGCAGCAGATGTGCCGGTCAGAGACAGCCACATCCCCCTGAACATCTCCCAAGTTCCTCCTGGAGCACAAGGTCAGTGATGCGGCCTGCCAGTCAATAGAGCACAGAGATTACACACACATTGAAGTAATAGGAAGTGTTAAAAGTCAATGGTCAACAGCCTGGAACCAGGGTAGGGACTTGCCGGATTTGTGCCAGTCTCTCTTTCTCAATTTGTATGGAAAAGGACACCACCTGAACCATTAGGGTCCAGTCTTTATTTCAATGCTGTTTATTCCTTCATCCTTCTCCACCAAAAGATCCCGAGATGTGAAGCTCCTCTCACTCCACTTTGCTCTTATCAAAAATGATGCCTCCTACCTCTTTCCATTTCTTTTCCCAGTACTTTGATCATAAATGATCATCTCTCTGGATTAGAGCATTAGATAAATGTCTAAAATGTGAATGTGCTGTACACCAGTGTTTACACTTTGTCTACAGAGACCTCGGTGGGTCAAAATGTCCGAGCGCGGCAGGACATCTCGCGGGTGTCCAGGGAGGAGCTGGAGGACAGGTTCCTGCGCCTCCATGAGGAGAACCTGGTCCTCAAACAGCACAACCACAATCAGGAGGACAAGATCAAGAGGTCAGACACACATACAGCACACTGGAGCTGCATGATATTAACAAGCAATCACCACATCTTTGTTTGTTTTGTTTTTCTTAACATTGCCATTATCCTGAAGTGGGATAATTAAACAAAATAAACGTACGAGCAGGGAAGTAAGAAGTGAGTCTTAATGCTGAAGATTTGTTCAGTTTGATTTGGAAACTGCAACAGTCAATATGGCAACATAAATGTGTTTTTAGTGAAGTGTGCAGCCCATACACCACTCAGCGTTCAGATTAAACTCACACTGTTGTGGGAGTCCTAACCTCAATACACCCTTTCACACCAACTCATTCCTGGAAAGGAAAGTGACAACTGGTGACCCCTGCTGGTTGTGTTTTAATGTGCTTGTGTTCACTTTTCCTGTTAACAAACGCCACGATGGTTTCTCTCTACCAGACCAGTCGTTTTTTTAGTAGGTGAACTGTGATCTAAAATTAAGCTCATAACAATTTTAAAACGTAATCACAATCAATGAAGGAACATTGTTTTCACATGGAAATTGAAACCCTTTCGTCTTAAAACCAATGTACCAATGTAATATCATTTCATATCAAATTCCCTTCAAGTCAAGCCTTTTCCCATTGCACTGAACTTTGCACTAGGCCACCAGAGGGTGACATTGTTGTACATTTTCCTTACCCATAATCCTTCCTTGTAATGCACCCACCCCCCAGGCTGGCCACCAAGCTGCTGAAGCTGGTGAAAGACAGACGTCGTATGGAGCAGTTGGCAGCGGGCGGTGGGGGCGCTCCAGTCCCCAGGGTGAGGGACGTGGAGATGGAGGAGATGATGGAGGAACTCCACGAGAAGGTCCGGGGTCTTCAGGCTGAGAACCAGGGCCTGAAACAGCGTCTCCTTGTGACCAAGCAGCAGCTCCAGGTACAGAGCAGGAGGCCCACCCCGTACGGCCGTGTCCAATCACGTATCGACACGGGGCTGAAGAGGTCACCAGACGACTCGCCCTTTCCACCTCTGCTGCGCCAGAAAGGTGAGTTTCATACCCTTTTCACACACAAACCCTGGGCTTTACACAGGATATTGAACACGGGTTCAACCTGCGTTGGACCCATTCAAACTACACTATGGTCACAGGTCCAAGTCGTCATCCTTCACACCAGACCCGCGTCTGAAAGTTTACTTCCATATACGTCACTACTGAACGGGGTCATTGTGTTTCAATGTCATTAAAAGCAGACGATTCAAAGTTTGTTTACACTGGAGATTCAACATATACAACAGTCTTTTACTGTGCCTGTAATTTGTATTTTTATCTCTTCCCTTCGAATGGACAGAAGCGCTCTCACTTCTGAATCTTGCTAATTCTCTGTTATTTCGACTCGTAAACTCGCCTGCAGCTTGGAAGAGTGGAGGTTTGTTTACCAGGTAGTGTTAGCTCACCTTTGTATTAGTGCGTCTCCGATCGTAACCAGTGAGGTTCCTTGATCGAAACCCGCATCGAGTAACCCGTGTTCCCCCTCATATAGTGAAGCCGAGCCGTGTCCGACCCGTGTAAAACCCAGGTCGTGACCTGGGTCGAATAACGCGCGTCACACACAAGGGTTTTACCTGGGTCGATGCTTCGGTGTGAAAGGGGTATCAGACTGCAGTCAGTCACTGTGTTGGACTGTGTGTCCAACTGTACAGAATTTAATAAAACAGAATAGAATAGAACAGAATAAAATAAAATAAAATAGAACAGAATAGAATCCATTGCTAACATGCAGCACACTACTTAATCTATTAGCAACATACAGTATATAACGAGCAGTATCTGTGCTGCTATGAAGCCCCACTAAGGTTATGAGGTTATCCATTGGCTGTTCACTCCAAACCCTTGTCACACTGGGAACCAGCAGCCATGTTTGTGCCCAGCAGGTACGAGGAGTGTGGAGGGGAGTGGCAGACCTCCGGCTGGCCTGTTGCCCCGGTATGGACAGAGCTTGCTGGAGGAGGCCAGGGCAGAGATCAGGAACCTGTGAGTACCGCACCACATCACCAGCCACCTGGACACCCTTTCACTGTTATGGAGGATTTACTTTGTTTTGTTACTGTTATTTTACAGTACTTGTGATTTTGCTGAGGAATCATCTTTATTATTATTATTATACTGCTACATACTACTATTATCTGTTCACATTTTGCCTCTGTCCTTCCACATCAGTGCAGATCTGCCTTTTTGGGTCTGTATCTCTCTTTCTCTCTCTCTCTCTCTCTCTCTCTCTATGTCTTCCTTTCTTTCTCACTCTGTCTCCCACCTCTAAAACCAGCATATGCAACATGCTACTCCTTACTGGAGACCATAACACACACTATTCTTTGAAAACTATTCTTAATCTCTCTCTCTCTCTCTCTTTCTCTCTCTCTCTCTCTGTCTCTCTCCCTGTATCTCTTTCTGTCTCTCTCTCTCATCTCTCTCTCTCTGCCTCTCTCTCTTTCTGTCTCTCTCTCTGCCTCTCTCTATCTCTCTCTCTGTGTGTACTCTGTAACAGGGAGAATGTGATAGAGAGCCAGCGAGGCCACATGGAGGAGATGGACAGAGCGTCAGAGCTGCTGAGAGACCAGCTGAGGAGGAAGGAGACAGAATATGAGGAGACACTCCTGCAGCTCCGTCACCAACAGACAGACGGACAGAGGTCAGACACCACGCTGCCCTAGTTATTTATCACAAGGCATTATCGGGCCTTGCTCCTCTGCATTATATTATTGTTCTGTTCTGTTATTCCTGACCGCCAGAGGCAGTGCTTCACACTGGCTGTCATCTTGTGTTTGTACCAACAAAATCCTGTGTGATCTAGAATGACATAGATTACTGCTGGACCTCTTGTATAAAGACTCCCGTCATCCTGACATTTGGGCCTTTCAGACACTTCTCAGCCAGATTCAAAGACACAGAGAACGCTGGTGGTCATCCAGGACTCATACAACCCTAGTTACAGACAGTACATTAGAATAGGACCTTCAAACTGGCTATTAGAGACAGACTTACCAACCACAGCCAACGTTCACCAGCATTTACCTGGTGGTGATTCTCACACCTTGGCTAATTATTTTTTGCAGATAATTCTTAGTGTTGGTTTTAAGCTACTTGGAGTACCAGATGGGTGGGGTTAAGACAATCACAGGAAGGTGTAGTAGGACTATCCTAATGTGATAAACTCCCCCTATCTGGTACTCCCAGCAGGTTAAAACAAGCGCTAATAATTATTTACAGAAACTGGTTGGCCCAGACCTGATAGTGAGAACTATTGATTATTCTTGGTAAGCTCTCTTTAGGAAACCCAAACAAATACAGCATACAGGTTTTGAACATTGCACGCTATACATCAATAGTAACGCACTGTAAGCAAACATCACGCACACAAACACACAGAAACACAGTATCTCAGTGTACATGCTGGTGTGTTGTGGTGTCTTTAGGTCCACCGTCACCAGCAATGTGGCGATGATCAGACTACAGAAGCAGTTGTCTGAGAGGGCCAACGCCTTAACAGTGCTGGAGGGACGGTTCATCCAACTACAGGAGGTGAGATCCAAGACCGGTTACCACCTCACTGAAACCCACAGTTACCAACATCCGGCCGGTCAGTGATGCTGGGAACAAGGTCTCTCACATGGCAAATAAAAAAAATAACTTACTTTCAGCCCAGGTGAATTGTTTTTTTTTTTTGTTGTTGTTGTTTTTCTGTTGTCTGTTTCGCAGTAAAAGCTGTGGACAGTTCTTCTTTAAATGTAAAACAAAATTAGTACACTGTAATAAAAATCTCTTATATAACTACCAGATATTTAATTGTTAATCATTAATTAATTAAGTAATCATTATTACTTGCAAGGTTATTCTTTGAAAGTTGAGCAAAATCAGAATTTGTTAAACCAGTTTCTTTTGGGGTGGGAACTGCGACAACAGAGTGGGAATTCAGGAGAAGCCGGGACCTTCTGTACTAGATTTAAATCAGGCAACATGAGTCGTTTAGATATGCATGTTGTGATTTCAGAGTCAGAAGACGATGAAGGCCAGTCACGATGCGGTGATGACCAAGGTGGACGAGCTCACGGGCCAGCTGAAAGACGAGAGACTGAAGAGTCTGGGACTGGAGAGCCAGCTACAGAACAAGACCTTCTCTCAGATCAGGAGCGAGGAGGTGACGTTCACACTCAGACCCTGGAAACCTTGAAACTCTGAACCAACCATCACTCCGGCTACGGCTGCAGAATTCGTTAAAAAATATAAAAATCACAATATTCACTGCAGACATTTCTATATCAATCTTTTTAGGGGACGTGGTTCATACTTCTTTGCACGTTGGAGAAATCCTAGGCTAGAATCACCTATACCACCTATACACACACACACACACACACACAAAAGCTGATAAAACTATTGTGTTATATGTTTATGTTATTTTATATTGCATAAAAAGATTGTGTGCTATGTGAAGGTTCCGTGAGTTATGATCTTCACAACAAGTGTCTGCCGCTTCAGGTCGGTCAGATATTTGATATGTTGATATTCTCTACCCTCTTTTCTAAACCATGTTTAGAATGTCGGTAGTCCGAATATGACACATAACAGCTTTAACTTTTCATAATTTAAAATATCAGTGTTTCACTTCAGTGTTTACAAACATAAACAAAGCTTGAATAGACTCAAAATACATGTCAAACATGTTTAGCTGCCACATACACAAACAGTCCTAAACTGAGTCAGTAGAGGGGCAACTGTGCTCCACCAGGTGGCGAATTTAGTCTTCTAGCTCCAAATCAACTGCTGACACAGGACAGGCTCATCTGTGTCCTTACACCCCTTCTGTTGTAGCTGCAAGAGCGGATTCATGACCTGGAGAAGGAGAGGGACTTGCTGAAGGAGAACTGTGACAAACTGGTCCACAGGTGAGCAGCCTGAATTCTGTTAAATCACCTGGAGTGTTCAGTGGGCTGTTCAGATGTATGGACAAATATGAACACTGTGCAGCTGCCTGCAGTGTCGCCATAGAAACGTCACATTAGATCATTTTCACCTCTAGTGAGCTCAGTGCGTTCAAATATCAACATCGAATATCAACGGCAACTGTATCTGTGAATAGTTGATTGGAGTTCTTCTGGTTTGTCTGCAGTGCGTTTGACGTATCTCAGGAGCAGAAGTGGCGCGTGGAGGTGCAGCAGCTGAAGCTCCAGGTGGCCCAGCTGGAGATGGCTCTGAAGGCCGACCTCACCGACAAGAACGAAATCCTGGACAAAATCAAGGCTGAGAGAGGTACCGTTGTTGTTCAGCCCATGATGCATGTGGTCTTCACCTTTGACAAAAAAGTATAGAGAAAAAATGATTGTTCAGTCCTGATTCACACGTAACATCTCATTTTATGTGGTTATAGACTCACTGTCAATTCACAGTGATATTTGTTGTTGTAAAGAACAATCTGCTAGAGTGTAGCATGCATCATGTTGAATGCTGACCAAAGTCTTAAAATCCAGAAGTATGGAGTTTTGAAATGGGGAATGGGTTTATCACTGTGATGTGATTTCCAGATACAAATGAGAAGTTGACAGAAGAAAACAAGCGTCTCCAGATCCAGTTCCTGGAGGAGAAGCAGCAGCTGGAGGAGGTGAAGGACCGTATGAAGTTCTACACTGAGGTTTGTCCCAGGCAGCAAACTAACTCTTCCTCTAACGTATGAAGTTCTACACTGAGGTTTGTCCCAGGCAGCAAACTAACTCTGGATTCTACAGTTCAACACCTCTTTCACCACGTCACCAGCTAAAATGCTTTATAAGATGGAAAATAACCTGTTTGGTTACCTGCCAAACTAGCTGCTAGAGTAGTCAAACATACCACAAACCAAAATGTAGCATTCTTTGGCTGGTGGCTGGTGTTAATGTCCCACCCAGGTTAGACTTATTGTTGATTGTAGCTACTCTGTGGCTTTGTATTTTATACTTTTCCGTGTCCAACACATCCACATTCTTATTGTTTACACTAATCTCTGACGTGACACTGTTCTTCAAGGGGAGCGAGCTCGATGTGGCAGAACTCACTGAGGCACTGATGCTAATTAAGGTAAGTAGAAGAATCAACATTTAGTGACCTAAAGACCTTAAACTACTGAACCTGTGTGTGTGTGTGTGTGTGCGTGCGTGCGCATATGTGTGTATTACAGAAGTGTGCTATAGTGTCTATTGTGTAAAATCGAGACTCTCTTTGGGTGTATGGCTCATACCATAGACATGATGTTCAAACCTTTGTTCCATCTTGCTCTCTCTCTCTCTCTTCAATCTTTCTAGACTCTCACCACCCTTTAATTAAAACTGACATTCACTCTCTCTCAGGTACGTAAGTCCCAGAGGAGCGGGGAGCTGGGCTTCCTGGAGGAGGTGGAGGAGGAGGCGCGAGGTGATCCAGAGCGCTCCATCAAGGAGCTACGAGCCGCTCACGCTGAGACCATCCAGGAGCTGGAGAAGACCCGGAACATGCTCCTCATCGAGAACAAGATCAACAAGGACTACCAGGTACAGCAGGTTCACCCATCCACAGCCCAGACATTCACCTGCCTCTCTACTGCTCAATAGGACAAATATATTTTTAAGATAGAAAGCATCATTGTTGGTTCAGCTACCAAAATGGCTACTTGAGCCACAGTGAACATATACGAGTGTTTGGCTGGTGTCTGGTGGTATTTTACAGCCTGGGCCCATGAGCAATGTACCACAAGATAGAAAAATACTTTTTTAACCGTTCTTATTAAATTATTACATATATGACATATTCATTGTGAATCAATACTACCAAAACCATATACAGTATAACACTGGATGTTATTCACATATCAACACATACTTTGTCAGGTAAAATCAGAAAAATGTTCAGTGAATCTTTACTTTCTGTGTCACCAGCATTATTGTCTGAGTAAAAAGTGTTAGCTAAAAGTGTTGAAATATTTTTTCGGTTACTCCGGGCCGTCAGGCGGAGCTACAGGCCGTCACAGGGAAGATGGAGAGAGACAAGATGGAGGCTGAGCTGAAGCTGGAACGTCTGGCCCAGCTGCTGGACACCAGAGCAGCTAAAATAAAGAAACTGGAAGGTATTTATCCTGGTTTCACTCAAGGCTTTCTCTGTCCAGTCTCCCAAAAGACCCCGTAGGTTCTGTTTTGTTCTCAGCAGAGGTGTCTACACAGGTCTTTAACATCTACTGAATGAAGTTGGCAATTTCCAGGTCTTGAAATGTTTTGGAATTGCAAAAAAATCTGAAAAAATGTTGTGTACGACTACATATTTGATGTAGCTATAAACCCACTATTGTTTTACATTTTGTGATATTGTGGTTGAAAACCCAAAACCTTTACATCAGTCAAGAAATGAATGTCTGGAAAAGGGCTAAGAACCTTGGCTTGCTTGAAGTTATTCCTCTTTGACACATTGCTGTGTAGTGTGTGGGTATTTTATCTGGTCTTCATAGTTATATTCTTTGATTTTCTTTCAACTTTTTTTTCCACATTGCTCACATAGCCCACCTAAAAGACATCGCCTATGGTACCAAAACCTACGTCTTCAAACCGGACACAGACGAGGATGTGGTCGACGAGTTTGATGACACGGTTCACCTCGAACGTGGACAGAACCTTCTGGAAATCCACATAGGCAATGCCACGTTCTCTCCGTCTGCCCTGGAGGCT
This sequence comes from Polymixia japonica, assembly GCA_900302305.1. NCBI lineage: Eukaryota > Metazoa > Chordata > Actinopteri > Polymixiiformes > Polymixiidae > Polymixia > Polymixia japonica. The sequence continues at coordinate 7,075 of OMKK01032797.1, read as the reverse complement.
CTTGGTGACTGCGAGCCCTCTACGTTCTGTACCTACAGGTTCTACAACTTCGAGGTGCATTCCACGCCGGTGGTCGCGGGATTGAGGCCAGCGTATACTTTCACGTCTCAGAATGTGGTGAGCATGGACAACTTCTTCCTGGAGTACCTCCACACACACTCGGTCACGTTGGAGCTGCATCTGGTCATGGGGCTGGACTTCCGGACACTGGCAGCTGGGCAGCTTCGACTGCAGCAGCTCCTAGAGCAAGAGGGCAAAGTTCACAGAACCGTACAGCTCGTCGGTGAGTAGAGGGGCTCGAGCTCAGGTTCAAACCTTTAATGTTCTTCATGGAAAGTATGCAGCAAGGCAAACAAGATACATAAAAATAGAACAAACATAGAAGGTGCATTAATCTGAATGAATTGGGCTCTTAGCCGTCCAGGGGCCAGATTCACAAAGCTCTTAAAAAAAAAAGTACACATTTTCTTAAGAAAATATTTGAGAAGTTTGTAAGATAGTTCTAAAGTGCAATTCTTCAAAATATTGTAAGAATTTCGTAAATAATGTCTTAAGAAGCAAAACAATGACGTATCTGAGTGAAAAAAATGTAAACAAACTGCCATGATTATCGATATTTAAGAAAAAATATTTAAACAATCCCATTTCTTCTCAACTTTTTTCTTAAGAAAAAAGATAAAAAGAAAGGTAAGAACGTTCGTAAGACATTTCTTTGTGAATACAAATATGACCAAAGTTAAGAAAGAAATGGCATTTAAGAAGAAATTTCATCTTAAGAACCTTTCATGAATCTGGTGCCTGCTCTATTCTATCAGTAAGGGGGAAGAATTAGAGAAAATTATAACCATTTTGGTGCCGTGAACCTTCCTCTGAACAACTGAAACACCTCTGTCATGTTGTCCAGGACAATGTTGAAGATGTGTAGTTGTTTCTCAGGAGTGTCTGGTGAGGTGCAGTCCTTTGGTACTGTGGAGTACTGGATGAGGCTGAGGGTGCCCATGGACCAGACCATCCGTCTGTATAAAGACAGAGCGAAGGCCCTGGGCTACATCAACACTACGCTGCACCAGGACAGACAGGTACCTGCCCGTTAGAGCCACATACCTCATAATGTATGCTATTAGATTATTTTATTTTAGGATTAAACTCATGGTATTATCTAGGGACTTACAATCACAGGTGATATCACATCATATTTCTGGAGCAAATGGCAATATTGGATACAAGACAATATTGTAATATTTTTTTTATACTACATATCCACATAATGTCTTGTGTAAATGTTTGGAACAACACACCACACATGAGTGGGCGGAGTCATGACATGCAGGGAACTGGACCGAAAGAAAGAGGATTTTTAAGAGCAACGGTGTTGTAAAATGATATTAAATAAACATGCAGGCTAAATTATCACCATGGTCACGTTTTCTTGTCATCATTGAAAAATATTGCGATATATCGGAAAACCCGATATATCCTATCCATATTAAACTTCTCATGTTTGTCCGTTGTCATAACTCAGCAGGAGTCACCTGGCAGCGGTTGCAATGTACTCAACGTCACCGTGCAGTGCTGCAGCAATCTCCCGTCCCAGGGCTCCCAGAAGCCTAGCCCCTACGTGGTCTACAAGTTCTTCGACTTCCCCGACCACGACACCGCCATCATCCCCGACAGCTGCGACCCCCGTCTCCATGATGACATGGTCTACTCTGTCATCATGGACGCAAACCTGGATCGCTACTTGAAGTCTGAGGCCCTGCGGCTCTACGTGTTCGACTACAAAGAAGAGCAGATGGACGCATACCTGGGCAAGGCCAGGGTGCCCCTGCTGTCACTGGCCCACGACAAGGCCATCGTCGGTGAGGATAATCAGCATTACCTTGTCTGGTTCTCGATGATGGGCAGGCGACTCAATGCCCCCCCTTGGGCAGGATTGTGGTACTGGAGACCCGTCACAGCTCCAGACTTCTGTGGTCTCTGACTTCTTCTCAGGCTCCAGACTTTTTTCACTGGTCTTGTCTCGGCCTGTTTACCTCTGCTCGTTTTCTATGCATGGATGTATGTATCTATACATCTATTGGTCAATAGATCAATTTATTGCACAAAATTGACATATTTATTTGCAAAACAACAATAGATTAGCCATATTTTCTTCCACCAGTGTAGGCTACCGTTCTGAAATTTAGATGAGATTAAACCTTTTTGACCCCAGAGGGAAAACTAGGTCACTGCAGCTGCACAATAGAATAAATAGATGAGTTCAGAACAGAGGAAAAGTATTGAATATAATACAACTAATTACAACAAAAGTGTAACATATTGAAAATAATATACAAATGAATAGATAGATTTCTGTGACAGATTTGTAGGTCAGCCTATGTTTTGCAGTTTATAGATCTATAATTTAAAACGTATATATCTGGGGGTACAAAATGTGCTTTGTTGGCACTATCAGGTATACAGATGAGAGGACGTGTCCAGAACAAGCAAATGTGCATTGTAAGCTCATTCACAAACTTAGATTTATAGATGTAGATAAAATATACATACACAAATGTGTCCAGATGTGCATCGTCAGCTCATCATATGCAGCAGAACATATTAACAGATGGAAGTAGAATACAGCAGCAATGTGTTCAGAAGTAGGATCTCCTATTTCAGGTCAGAATTGTCCCTAGCAGGGCGGATGTACAGTGCGGATGTACAGGGCAGTCTGGAGCACAGAAACAAAACAACAGGCCGGACGCAGTTTGCGGTGAAAGTGCAGTGTAACCAGTCTTAGTGTAACTGGAATACGGTCACATAGTATTTGGTATTGTATATTCCTCCATTTAAATGCTGTGAACTTGAGAGAGACCCTGCACACTCTGGTCTTGGTCTTCACTTCAGCTTTGACCGACGTGGTCTAGACAACAGCCCTAATGCACGGTTTAAGACTATATGGTTTAAGACTGCACTGTTTAAGACTGCACTGTTGAAGACTGCAGGGTTTAAGACTGCACTGTTTAAGACTGCAGGGTTTAAGACTGCACGGTTTAAGACTGCAGGGTTTAAGACTGCACTGTTTAAGACTGCAGGGTTTAAGACTGCACTGTTTAAGACTGCACAGTTTAAGAGGTTTCATAAGGAGCTGAATGTGGTTTCTCTTTGGTTCCTCAGGTGTGTTTGAGCTGTCCAGCCCCGAGGGGCTCCCCGCGGGTCATATCGAGGTCACGCTCAAGTGGAAGTCCATGTACCTCGCTCCGCCAGGCTCCACCATGACTGTGGAACAGGCCAAGTTTATCCCCAACGAGAAACCAGAGAGGTTAACTCCTGAACATGTAGAGAAACATAATGTTGTGGAAGAGAAGAAAGACGAAGAGGAAAATGAAGAGGTTAACCAGATAATGAAGGAAGAGAAGGAAGCTCAAGAGGTTCTTCATCGTTCCACTCCTCTCCCTGCTGTCGTTGCCTCAAAGGTAAGGAGCTTAATTAATAACTCAATCAATAATGAAGGATATCCTATCCTGCACATTTAGATCCATACAGTTTTCAGATGCATTGTTTAGCATGTCGATAAAATAAAACCATTCAATCTTCAAGTACCCAAGTGCCCACTGGCTGTCTTAATTGTATTTCCAGCACCCTGGCAAATTTTAGCCAGAATCTTTAACAACATCTTCAAATAATTAAAGAAAATTGACCACCAACCACCAGTCAAATGTTTGGCAAACAGGATGAACCAGCCACTGTGTTAAAACTAGTTTATTTTACTGAACTGCTGCTGGTATTTGAGGCAGTGATGCTGGTTCTTGTAGACATTCTCCACCTTGTCTGTCTGTGTTGTCACCATCAGGCACCGTTGCCAAAGCCCAGGCAGAAGACCCAGATAAAGGAGAAACCAGCGGCCAAAAAAGTCTCGTTTGTCGATGCCACGCCTCCAGAGGACCGGGTGAGATTTCTGGGGTTAGGGGACGTCCTGGTAGCCCAGAGGGCTGGGATATACTGCATGCCCTGCGCTTGCATTGTCAAGGGTTTGAATCTAATTCATGATCTTCACCACACGTCCCTCCATCTCTCTCTCTCTTGGTTCTCCTGTCTTGGAGAACCACCGCACAGCAGGGGTTCAAAACCAATTCAATAATAGCAGTAATATTTATTTATAAGGTACTTTTCAGACAAATGTAGCACAAAGTTCTCCACAGAACACATCACAAAGCATTACGATTGCATAATGTGACATAAACAAAGTGATTACAAGAAAATAAAAGAAGGGGCATAGATGTTGAAGTACTTAAAATATAGGAAGCTGATTTGACAGATATGCATTCATCTGAAAGCAATTGTGCTTCTGAAGTCTAGACTGTGAAGTCTTTACAGAGGAAGTGTTCCTGACATAGTCTGGCAGTTCATTCCAAAGTCTGAGTACATAATTAAGGCTCCAAATCCTTTCTAGTTGACATGTGGTAAACAGAGGCCAGCAGATCTGACTTTTCTACTTGGCTTATATGATATAAGTGCGTCTAATCTGGTGCAGATCCATTAAGTGCGTCAAATACAAATAAAATAATAATATCTATATCTATCTATCTACCAACTACCTACCATAGCTACCATAGATATTTGTGTATTTGTATATATAATTATAATATTATAAATACATTTCTAAATCCCTGTACTGAGTGGAGACAGTAGTTTATTTGGCTGAACATACAATAGGCGGTGCTCTACCCTGCCTAAAGGATATTTACACCAGGCGCTGCAAGAATAAGGCTAGGGGAATCATTAAAGATTCCAACCCCCCAGATAACGGCCTTTTCTCCCTGCTGCGGTCGGGAAGACAGTACCGGATACACCAGGCCAGCATTGAGAGGCTCAGGAAGAGCTTCTACCCTCAAGCCACTAAGATCCTAAATGAGGTTACTGCCTAAGATTGCCCCCCCTCCCCAATCATACACATATATTATTATTATTCTATTTAAACTCCTTTTAATGCATAAATTGAAGGAACTGATGGTATTACATTTCACTGTGATTATATCTTATATGATTACATGTGACAAATAAACTTGATTGATTGATTGACAAGCCTTTTCTATCATCCTACTGGGGTTCAAGCCCTTGATTCAGCAAGCATCTACCCTGCCTCTGACCTCTGACCCTGACCTCTGACCTTACTGTGGAGAGAAATAGAATAAATTAAATTAAGAGACTGCATTTTTTTCTTTGAAAGCAGACAGCATCCTCAACCCAGAATCTCTTTTTGTCCAATTGTTTTTGCTCAAATTGAGAACATTAGAGCATTAGCATATCATTCTGTTCCACTAATATTAAAAAAAAAAAAAAAGTTTATTTTTAAACACAAATTATATAGAAAAATCTGTTGACATGTATGGTAATGTTTTTGCAACGGTATATTCAGCAGAAATTGTCAATATTGTACTGCCAGACTGCAGAATAATGCAAAATAACAACAGGATCAGAGGAGCCACTGTTAAATGTCAAGAAATCCTAAATGTAGATAAGATGTTTATGACATAGAGGTAAATTGAATCAATGAATACAAAAAAATAGGAAAATAATTTAATTTTGTGATTTTTCTCTGTTACCGGTAGGTTGAAGATAGGAGCTCTGCAGGTGGTGGTTTTCCTCCAGAAAAGAGAGAGAGCACAAAGCTACCATCTATAATAAAGGTAAGTTAAAGGCTGTGTCTACTGTGCCACTTGTAAATACTTTTAATAATGACGACACCCAAGAGCCATTGGAGGTGATGGGAGGGAAGGGAGAGATGATGTATAGTTTTGTTCTATCCTTTTTCTTATATCTTTTCAATTTCTATTTTGAATCTGACTCATGACCTGTGTCGCATGCAATTCTGTCTCGTTCTCTTATTGTTCCTCTCACTCTCCACCAAAAATGAAATGCCATAATAATAATATATAATATATATCTCTATTTCACTGAATTAAAATTCTGCTTCTTAAATTCAGCTAAAATTATGCTTCTGCTGTTGGAATTTCAAGTTTGTTTAAAATATGCTGAAATAAATTGGAATTTCAAATAAATTCACAGTTGAATTCTGTTTTAACGATACTGTGTTGATGAATAACTGTGTTCTGTATTTTTTATACCAGAACTGTATAGTTTTATAAAGCTACTAATGTGCAAGACAAATATGGCCTTTATGAAATGATAATACTTGGACAACTGGCAGATTGTTTCAGAAGTAACTCCAGCACATCCAAGTACCACAGAAGAAGAGGATGAAGAAGATGAGTCTCACTTCTCTGAAGGGCAGCTGATTCCAGTGAGCTCTCAGACCTACTCTGACGATTCCGACATTTCTGAGGATATTATTGAAGAAGGTAAGAAAATAACAGTCAATGTTTGGCTGTTTTCAATTCTATAGAAACATTGGGGAAAAACTGACATTTATTGGAGAAGGTAAGAAAATAGTTTTTTTTGACTGAAACTTTTCTAAGTTATTATGTTGTACAATACATTTGCAGCCAATAATAATTTATCTTGGCTGAAGTTTTCTTATCAGTTCACCCTATAGTTTTTTCCATTCTCTGTTTACAAAAACCACTGCTGTACCATGTTTGTACCTGGTCTTATACTGTAGCACGTAGGCTAGCACTGAACCAGTTGACTGTGATGATCATAGGTCAAACTCACCAGTATTCTCCCAGTCTCCAATGGCTTGGCTGGGAGAACAATCCTGTTTTTAAGCTTGTAGACTTCCTTAAAGTGTAAATGAACAATGTTATTGTTTTCTCACAATGCGTCCTCACCAGAACACACATAAATATTGAATGGTGTTGCAGGTAATCTAAAGACCAGTCTGGCTGACTTCATAAATGTTAATGACGACCTCACCAGCTATGTGATGCTCAGTATCAACAGCTGTCCCAATGCCAGTTACAGCTGAGGGGATGATCCATTCAAATCTATTCTCTTTCTTTTGTCTCACAAACCATGCTTATTGACACATATCACTGTTCTCTGTAGTCCGACAAAGAACAGTCTTCCCTCTTATCCATTTCTGTTCACATTTTAGCACTTGTAGCGCCCATGACTCAACTCCTCCCCGTCT